>JAJAGP010000822.1:275000-284736 GCA_025084515.1 Ancistrus triradiatus | reverse complement strand
AAGCAAAACAAGAAGAGGCTAAGCTAAGAGCTAAGGCAAGCAAAACAAGAAGAGGCTAAGCTAAGAGCTAAGGCAATCAAAACAAGAAGAGGCTAAGCTAAGAGGTAAGGCAAGCAAAACAAGAAGAGGCTAAGCTAAAAGGTAAGGCAAGCAAAACAAGAACAGGCTAAGCTAAGGTAAGCACTAGGTGCTAACTAAACAAAAACAGGCTGGGCTATGTGCTAACAATACAAGAGCTGGGGCTAACAAAAGAAAAACTTGCTCTTGCTCAGTGCAGATCTGCGCTGTGCTTATTGTTTTTTTTTCTTTATTTTTACATCTACAGTACTGTATTCTTAGTGCAAATAAATACAGTTAGCATAGCAGCTATGTTAATGCCCTGAGTTCATCAATAGAGAAAGTGTTTTGTTTTTACTTTTCACTTTCAATCTATTACTCACTAAATGACATGAGATTTTTCAACACTTTATTATAAAATAAAATGATTTTGGCCAACTGTAGGTTAATGTAAACGTTTGAAACAATAAGGTCAGCTCCTCTCTGATACAGTACAGACTGTATTAAACTCATCAGTTCATGATGTATTTAACTTATGATGGATTTGTTGAACATATCCCCATCATAAATCAGGAGCTCCTGTACAGCACAGCTCCATTAATGCTGATAATGCCTCATACAGGGGGATTTTCTGGGGGTCTGTAACAGATTCACAATTTACATTATTCCTTATGGAAACATGTGCCTGGTACTCATTGTTTTCCGTCCTTGACAAGCCTTCTGGAACACATTAACAACAAAAACCAAGGTACCACTGAATAGCTGGGTGGATTAAAGGTTTTATGTACAGTGTGTTAGTCAGATAGATGGATGAATGGTCATGTAGAAAGATGCGTGGATGCTTGGATGGATGGATGGATTTGTTAGTATATGTGTGAAAAGAGTTTTTTGGATCATTCAGCAGAAAGACAGACAAAGGTGTCATTTTGCAGAGTGTCTTGGTGGAATTTTAATGCCGTATGGTACCGTCTGAGAGCAGTGCATCTGGCGTAGTTATTTCCACCTTCATAAACATCATCCGAAAAGTAATCAAAGAAAGAGAAGTTAGTGTAATTGGATGCTATATAAAATGTTTTCTGGATTGGTTACAACAACTACATTTGGGTGATTTAGGAACATTACTGCTCAGCAGCATCGAACATTATCGGGTCACGTCCAGCGTTGACTGGGCTGAAATTATGTTATCATCGTTTCTTGTGAAGTGCAGTGCTTCTGGGTGCCACGTGCCATAACTCTTTTGGTTTTTTAATTCAAAATATTAATACTGCTCACAGGCCGCTCCAGGCAATTTAACTGCACAAAGTTTTAATAGAGGACTCGCTTATAGTGAAGTATGACGATGGATAAAATGGGTGTCACACCTTTATTAGCATGAGTAATTGCTTTTATTTCGGCGTACGGCTTTGATTCCGATTCAAGCTGCAGGTGAGTTTAGGTTTTCCCGAAGCACTGACAATTAACCAGAGGCCGGGATGCGTAAGCGCTCTATTAGAAAGTTTTCTCATTGAGATCTTGTTTTGACTCGAGCAGTTCTTTGAAAAGTGGAACTTACTAGTGAAATTCTTTGATTGTTCCAGCCTTCAATTTGGACATAAATGTCAAAAATAAATTAAAAAATAAATAATTTGACAGGATCAGTGCAACTATCCTGATATAAAACGTCTAATTGGACAATCTGCCAGTTTAAACCCTTAACCCTTTCACTTCCAGGAAAATAACTTAACAGGAAAATATTTCAATAGATGGAGAGATTATACACAGAAAGAAGTGGTGCGATATTTAATATAATTTTCATTGGCATTTCACATGACCCGGTTATCTTTACTATAACCCAGTCTGTTTTTGTAAGCATGCTTTGGCTTAAATCGAAATGTCATTTCTGACTCAACATTTGTTTTCAGGGATGCCTCGGCTTTTTTACTCTTGCATTTATTTTCATGAACATTTTCATGAATACAAACAAATGCACACACCCTTGACACCTCATCTCTGGCTCCAAATTTCCAAATCGCTCCGGCAGATAAACATGGCTCGGATTGTGCCCATTTCCATTACAACCTTCACCTCTATGCTCAGTCGCGATCCTCACTAGGAAAAGTGAGAGAAACTGAGACCGAGCCCCCATGATCAGGATTCAGACGCATTTCTCGGTGTAGAAATGCTACACGTGGTACATGTGTGTGTCATAGCTGATGCTCATTCTGCACAAAACAGGCTCGCGTTATCAGCAAACACGGGGCACAATGAGAAGCGCGGCGCATTGTGTTTGATTGGTACAGTGTTGAATGAGGGAGGATTTTCCACAGGGAATGGGCAAAGAAATTATCGTTGAAAAGAAATTATCTGGCTTTCTTACCAGAATTGAAAACTATATGCATACACTTTTGTAGATTGCCCAAAATGCCAGGGGAGCAATTTGATGATTGCACTTCAGAGGCATGGATCGAGTGCCTTATCTTCTCCAGAAGCGCTTGTGCTGTATTTTGCTGTGGCTTCCTTCGTCGGTACAATCTCCACTTCACAAGACATGGAACTGTCAAAAGGGCACGGCAACTTCAATTTTAAAAAGTCATGACACTCCGTCCCTGTTCCTTTTTTGAAGAACTCTAAAGATCACAATCCAGAACCACTCACTGAAAGTCCAATGCCTAATGAATACACAGTGGGCTGGTTGAACCACAACAAAAGACAGCATGATCTGATCCCTGCTGCTCTCAGCATCCAGTACAGCAGTTCCTCATCAAACGTGCTCCAAAGAGACAAACGATGGAAACGTAAGTAGTTTCGGAGAAGCTCTGCAGCAAGTGCTTCTGATTTTCTCTGACATCTCCAGCGTTCATTTGTCTGATTGACTTAAAACAAATTGCTTTAGTTGGATAGATCAATATGCAGACTGGTGAACATCATTAAAGGAAAGGCAAAGTAATAGAATAAATAAGAGGGTCCTGTGGTTTGGGGGATCCCTTTGCTTGTTTTTAATTTTGTCGCCGGTTTCCACTCAAAAGAAAACTGCTCAGACTGTGAATAATCGATACGGTAATTTGTACTTTTATATCAGACTAAATCGATAGATGGACAGTCGGTCAGTCAGAAGGGATGGATGTAAATAGATTACATTATGGATGGATGGATAAAACATGACAAAAGGTTTGGACAGTATGGAAAATGAAAATTAAAAAATGCAGTGTTTCTTATGCTTATTTTGACTTGTATTCCTTTGCAGACAGTTTGAACCCAAGATGTTTCTTGTTTGTTTTTTTTTCCGATCAGTTTTATTCCATTTGTTAATAAACATCCATCCCTGCATTTCAGCTCTGCAACACATTCAAAAAAGATGGGACGGGGTAGTTTTAGGGCTAGTAATGAGGTAAAAAAACTAAATAAGGATGTGATTTCAAACAGGTAAAGAGCCCAGATGGGCAGAGGATCTCCAGTTTATCAACACACAATCATTTCAATTTATTCCTCGAAGAAAGATTACAAGGGATTTGCTTATTTCTTCCTCTACAGTGCATAATATCATTGAACGATTCAAGGAATCTGCATAAATTTCAGTGCATATAGAACAAAGGCTCCAGCCTCAGTCAAACACTCATGATCTCTGATCACTCAGACGGTACTACATCAAGAACCTTCAGTCATCAATAGCTGATAGAACCATGTGGACCAGAGATTACTTTATCAAACCTTCATCAAGCTCCGCAATACTACATTATATAGTTACATTCACACATGCCACTTAAAATGTTACTGTGCTCAAAAGAAGCCTTATAACCATGTCCAGAAGTGGTATTGACTTCTCTGGGCTTGGAGGCATCTGGGATGGACCATACAGTGAAAATAAGGATTGTGCTCAGACCCATCAGTATAACTGAAATGGATGCCATGTGCTCCGGGTCAAAGATGGAAAAAAAAGTCCAAAAGCCAGGCTCTGTCATTCAAAATAAATGAATGAATTACTGGATGGATGGATATTTTTTCAAAATAGAAATGTCAAAATGTCTTCCTAAAAGAAGAGCTAGAAAGACTTTGAATAGTTGCTTTACCAGAATAAATAAATAGCTTGATGAAGTGGTTTGAGAGTTGCAACAGAATTCTACCAGAACAGATGGGAGTCTTTCTACTGGAAACATGAAAACATCAACAATGGGATGGATGGGTGAGTGGATGAAATGATTTAGTGTGGAAGTATGGGTGAATGAATTGGTGGGTGGATTTGTTCTGCACCAGAACAAATAGATGGATGGATGGAAGAAAGATTAACAGATTAATGATTTGATGGATGGCTGGATGGATAAAAATCGATGATACAAACAGATAAATAGATGGCTGAATGGATGGATAAGGGATTGATAGATAGACCTACTTATGAATCCATGTTATGAATAGCAATTGCTCTCTTCAGTTTTTTACCATTTCTTTAAATTCACTCATGGAGATAAAGCCTCTAAGCTGCAATATGTTCTGCAGGTTATTCCAAGACTGTAGGGCAAAAAAGCTGTTCTGAATGTGAATTATAACAGCTATTAATAAGTGATCGAAAAGAACACAAATTAGAGGAGAGCTTACCTAACGAAGATTTGTAAACAAGAATGTACCAGCAAAGGCTTAATGAAGGCCATGAAAGAACATAATGATGTGTATGAGACAATCAGCTGGATATAACATGTAGAGAACTGTGACACACAGGCTCTAAGCACTGACATATAAAGGACCCAGCACGCAGGTACATTTTTGACTGGTCGTTTTGGTCTGGCAATGTTAAATTTCTTACACAGGCAAGCACAATTCATTACGAAATTCTGCCATACGTATGGGGTGCATGGGTGGGAATATGATCTATTAATGTGGATTTACTTTGATCTTTTCGATTGAGCCTAGTTGGAGCGTTAATAAATTGGGTGAGATTTAAAGTACCACAAAAGATTTTGATGCAATCAGAAGCAAAGGAGAGCCAATACCAATTTAAATCACCCAGGAGATTGAATACGGAGACTCTTATGGAGAGTATGAAAGGGATCAGAAAAATCAAGTGACGCCTTCCTTTAAGGCATTTCAACAGTATCTTTGGATGTAAGGTACTGTGCAAAAGTCTTAAGCCATCCTTAGATTAGATATAGCATTGTTTTAGCAGTGGTATAATGACCATATATAATTATTTCTCAGTTTATAGCAGAACATACCGGAAATGTGTATGCAGTATTAACAAACTGGAGAAAAAAGCTTATAGGCTACAATGGTGAGTATTAGTGTGATCTCCACTTCCACTTGAGCAACAGCAGCATCTGGCAGCTTCATCACTATGCCTAGTTGACCCTTCTACAGAGTGAAAAATCTTGATCAGGAGTGGAAGGGTAGCAGAGACAGGTTAGCTAAAGCTCACAGAGTTTGGAATGAAGGTCAGTGGAAAAGAGGATTATGGAGTGACGAAGCCAACTTTGATATTTTTGGTCCAATCAACATTGTTATATATGGCCCTTATGCCATTGCTAAAACACAAATCTTTGCACAGTACTGTATTCACTTTAACAACGAGTAGCTCTAACTGTTTGACTTTGATTATAGGCCATAACACCAAGCTGAAGATCATGTCCATTTTAGGAAGCAGACCTCTAAGGTGTAAAATTAACCAATTCAAAACCAGACCTGCTTTTACAATCTGCAGGTGTTGGTAAATTTTGGATAGGGCCCGGGTTTGGCTGCATATTCCCAGACAGCACCAAAATAACAGGTTTTAGTTTCCCAATACGTGTGCTGATTTTATAATGACTATATCTGGCAGTAGGATGCTGAGAGGCTGCTCCAATAGATAAAGCATCATTCAGAACTGCCAAAAATTGTAGCAATAGCAGAGTAATCACATGTTTGTGAAATGGGGTGAATTTCTCGATGATAAATACGTGAGTCGCTGGTCAAAGTTGATGGGGCTTAAAGAGCTGGACAATAAATATTCACCCTTACAATCTGGACTGGAAAAGCCACGAAGGCACACGTTACTGAATACATTATGCAAAAACAATTACAGACAACTACAGAGGTAGCTTTGTTGTAGCACTAAGTTGGCCTCGGGTTCTGACTTTGTCCATCATATCAGCTGCACAAGTCTGAACAGAAACACACACCAGAGAAGCCGTTGCTTACCAACAGTGTAGGTGCGACGACAAGTCGGCCAAAGTTGGCATCGAAATTGATGAGAAGAAGCACACAATGCAGCAACTGAAGATCTACCATATAGAATTGGTTGCACAAGTCTGAACAGGGACGTACCGCCCAGTTGAGTATCCAGAGAGGTCATTACAGTCGCTTACCCGACCGTGTGAGGGCAGATCAGCAGGAGTCTGTCAGACAGGCCAGATGACTGAGCTCAGGCCCCAACCAACTCACACAAGTAGACAGAAAAAGTTATTTCATCTTAGGATACAATTACAGTTTCAACAGGGCAGCAATGACAGTATTTCCAAAAGTTGCTGGAAAGCCAAAAGTTTGGTTTACAACTTCTTAAAATGTATAGACAAAAATTATTTAAACACAACAATGATTGAATTTAAACACATACATACATAAAAATGAGTAAATACATGTGTGTGCTGTTTAAAGACCACATTGCGTTCTGTGATATATGGCATTGTCCATTCCCATAGTCACACAGACTTTTTATGCTACTGTGATGTAATATAAATGGTATTTTCACAAGAAAATGCATGCAAACGATACACGAATGTGTCAGAGATACCTCTGAAAACACGAATGGAAGCCTAAACTGTTATACACACACTAAAGCGTTTGTAATTTATGCAAATTCATAATATAGGAAAGCACCATTTTATGACCATCCAATCAATGTCCGTTCACTTTAAGCAGTGAGTTCTTAAAAATTATAATCAATTATATTAGGAAATCAAATTCTGTCTTTTAAATCTGGATGTTGCAACCATAAATAACTGGTCAAATTAAAAAAGTTTAGTATGTGTATGTTGACTGCAATAAATATTATTTATTTCATACCTTGATGTTTTGTTTACATTTTTTTTTATTTAATGTCTTTTCCTGAATATGAATTTACTTTGTATTAACTACATGCATAAGTAGGAACTACGTTACAGTGGTGCTTGAAAGTTTGTGAACCCTTTAGAATTTTCTAAATTTCTGCATAAATATAACTTCAAACATCAAGTCCTAAGAGTAGATAAAGAGAACCAAGATAAACAAATGAGACAAAAATATTATACTTGGCCATTTATTTACTGAGGAAAATGATCCAATATTACATATTAGTGAGTGGCAAAAGTATGTGAACCTCTAGGATTAGCAGTTAATCTGAAGGTGAAATTAGAGTCAAGTGTTTTCAATCAATGGGATGCCAATCAGGTGTGAGTGGGCACCCTGTTTTATTTAAAGAACAGGGATCTATCGAAGTCTGCTCTTCACAACACACGTTTGTGGAAGTGTGTCATGGTACGAACAAAGGAGATTTCTGAGGAGCTCAGAAAAAGAGTTGTTGATGCTCATCAGGCTGGAAAAGGTTACAAAACCATCTCTGAAGAGTTTGGACTCCACCAATCCACAGTCAGACAGATTGTGTACAAATGGAGGAAATTCAGGAACATTGGTACCCTCCACAGGAGTGGCCGACCAACAAAAAATCACTCCAAGAGCAAAGCAAGGTTACAAACAACTCCAGGGTAATTTCTAAGCAGCTGAAGGTCTCTCTCACATTGGTTAATGTTAATGTTCATGAGTCTACCATCAGAAGAACACTGAACATCAATGGTGTGCATGGCAGGATTACAAGGAGAAAGCCACTGCTCTCCAAAAAGAACATTGCTGCTCGTCTGCAGTTTGCTAAAGATCACGTGGCCAAGATCACATTAATTCAATGGAAATGTTGTGGAAGGAGCTGAAGTGAGCAGCTAATGTGAGGAAACCCACCAACATCCCAGAGCTGAAGCTGTTCTGTACGGAGGAATGGGCTAAAATTCCTCCAAGCCGGTGTGCAGGACTGATCAACAGCTACAGGAAACGTTTAGTTATTGCTGCACAGGGGGGTCACACCAGATACTGAAAGCAAAGGTTCACATACTTTTGTCCATCACTAATATGTAATATTGGATAATTTTCCTCAATAAACAAATGACCAAGTATAATATTTTTGTCTCATTTGTTTAACTGGGTTCTCTTTATCTACTTTTAGGACTTGTGTGAAAATCTGATGATGTTTTAGGTCATATTTATGCAGGAATATCACCTACATATACCTACGGTCATGTGACCTCGGTAACTTCATACCAGTAGCTGTGCTGGATTTACCTACTTAAAGGTTTAAAGTGTTTAAACCTAGTGAAAATAGCGTTTCTTCAAGTACTCATTCCTTCTTATTTGCGTGCAGCCAAGAGATAAAAGAGTTAAAAGACAGATTTAAAAGAGTGAACGGACATTGATTGGATGGACGTTAGAGAAATAACTTTCTTAGCCGCCGTCTTGGAGTTGTGTGGACGTGGTTGTGGAGGTTCTACCTAGTGATTAAGTATTTCTCCCTCCTCAGCAGAGCAGTGAAGACCTTTAACCTTACAAAATGCAGTCCAGCATATGTCGGCCATTTTACAGAGCAGGAATCGATGGTAGTGATTTGTGCAGTAGGACACATTGACAGGAGTTCGGTGATATGAACCTGTGGAGAATTTTAACATTACTGTGCTGGAAGATGGAAAATAAGATGGTATTAAATATAATGGCTACTATTAAGGAAATGAACCACAATCTGCTCCAATAGACAAGACTCTTTTAGTGTAAAAAACACCCTTCTAACGAGTGCTGAGAGTCAGAAGCCAAGGTGGAAACTTATCTAGAAACACACATGGAACGCAACCCAAACTGGCAGTGCCAGGAAACTATCCACCTGAAGTTAACGTCGCCATTAGCACATCTGCTTGTTTCCTCTTTAGGGTTGTGAGGGCTCAGGAGTTACATCACCAAGAGATGATCCCCAAAAACCACCTCTTGTGTCTGCATGCGATGCCAGATCTGGCTGAAACGCACCACTGAGACTCAAACCCAGGTCCCTGAAGTGGTGGGCTAACCTGCTGGACCACTGCTATCATCTCTACCTTGTCCTATCTAATATACTGAAAGCAACGTGCCTGCACCGATCTTTATTATAACCACTTATTATATAGCTTCTGTTCACACAGTCCAATTATAATTTCACACTTCTATGATACTTGCGAGGCAGGAGGCTTTAATTTCCCTGTCGTGTCATTGAAACTTGCTGCTCTACTTGTGCATGTTGGAAGCCATCTATTATCGTCTCTGAAAGTGATGATTGCTGGAGATCAGGTGTCTCTGAGGGGCAGGAAGAAGCAGCTGGTGGTATTTCGGTTCACAGACAGGTCACTGTCAGGGACAACTTGTGCTGTGCCGTCGGTCGAATTTATAAAACTATAAAAAGCTCAAATGTAATATCTGTTATTTATTTATTTTATTTATTTATTCGGGGTCGGTTGAGGAGATGTGAACGATTCACTTTCTTGTGGAGTTGTGTTTTTAACTAGGTTTTTTTTTTTTCATTCTTTTTCATGTCCTATTCTTTTGATCAGTTCATTCTGTTTCTGAAAAGCATTCATTGATACATTTTTAAATACTTAATTTGCTTTATTTTTTTATATTTTTGTAGTTACTTTGC
>JAJAGP010000822.1:0-272500 GCA_025084515.1 Ancistrus triradiatus | reverse complement strand
CCAAATATTTGTGTGCGATTAGTGGCTGGTTGCAGAGTAGAAATCAGATGATTGCCTTAGTCGTGTACATCTGGAGGTTTCTCATTATCGGATTACTCAAGAGCATGTAAACTCGTTGATCTGCTTACTGACAGAATCTGATTTTCTGCAGTTAGTGGATTATTAAGTGCATGAAAATGCACTCATTGTCAGAAAATTGGAAAAAATAGAAGGTCTTTAAAAAATAGAAATCTTTCCTGCTCTGGCCCTACAGTGCTTGGCATAGATGTCCTGCAGACATGGCTGTTCTAAGCTGGTGATCCAATCAGAAGACCTCACCATCCTCTGCAGGGTCTTCAGAACTATAGTTAGGGTACAAGGAAGTGATGCTCCCAGTCAGAATGATCTCTATTGTGGAAGTATAGAAAGACATCAGAATAGTTGAGGCAACTTTGTCAGCGGCCTGAAGCGGCTGAGACACCGTCTTACCATATGTGTACTAGCTGTAGTATGGTGATGGTGGTGCCATAGTTCTACCAAACAGAAAGAAAAAGGGTCTGTCCATGCTGTATTATGAAAGGACGATTTCTCCCATGCCATGTGACCAGAAGAACAAGTCTGTCCATGCCGTGTGACCAGAGATTCAAGCCTGGATGTATCATGCCATCAGAAATGAGTCTGTCTATGCCATCTGATCAGAAATCAAAGTCTGTGCAAGGCATATAACCAGAAGAACAAGCCTGTTCATGCCATGTTATGAGCTGCCCATGCCATACTGCTTGTCTCCAGAAGTACAAGTCTGTTTGTGCCATCACAAACATATGAAACACGCCATGCCACACCACCCCAATGCAGGTCTTAATACACCTTAATATATACCAAACAGGCAGAAAAAATGATTTTTCCAAGCCATATTATGAAAGCATGTGACCAGAGGTACAGCTTTGTACATGCCATGTGACCAGACATTCAAGTCTGTCTGTGCCATATCACCAGATGAACAAGTCTGGATGTGCCATGCTACCAGAAATATGATCCTGTCTATGGCATATGAGCAAAAATATGACTCTGTCTATGCCAAGTGGTCAGAGATCTAAGTCTGTCCAACAGAACAATATCTGTTTTCATTTTACAAACAAATCCCTTCTAATCTTTCTTTGAGGAACATTTTATCATTTCAACAATTTTCTTAGCATTCAAATAAACCCTCAAAAGGTGCCTCTATGGGAATTTACATGTTCATCTTTTTTCTTGCCTCTCGCCATGCCATCGGAACTGTTGAACGCTGTGAGGTCATGAACATTATGCACCTTGCTAAATTATTCATAAGTAGTGTTCTCAGACATCCTATGACCCATATAACAGGTTAGCATGCTTACTATGGGCTGCTGTAGCAGTGATTTGTGTGAGAGAGAGAGTGTGTACAATGTATTTATGACTGATACATGAGGACCTCAGGTATACAGTCCACCGTGGCATCATTCTGGATCAATAAATAATCCACTCTGCTGACCTTGAGTCAGGTGAGCGTGGAAAATGACAAGATTGCTTCTTGTGAAGAGAGGTCTGGTCTCGGGCCTCTCTCTGTGCCGAAACTCAGCAGATGAAAGACGAAGAAGGAAGGAGAAGAAGAAGCGGATGCAGTGTGCCAACTAGCATTAGCTTTGATCTGGCCCAAACAGAACACAAAGTGCAATTTCAAATCCTTTCAGCAGATGCATTCCCCAAAAATAATAAAACCCTTGAGGGCATCAAGCAGGACCATGCTGATACTCTTCATATTAATGCCGAAATGAAATTCTGGACACTTTCGGACACTCTAGGACCTGAGAGCTTTGTGGGGGAAAAAACATCGCCCACTGTGGAGCAGTTAGCTGAAGCTACTTTTAACTTTGAGGAGTAATTTAGGCACAATTATCCAAATAACCAGGTTCCATATCCAAAATGAGATATGTGATACGGAAATGAGGAGAGAAATGTTCTGGAGAGCACTGATGGGGAAGAAAACATGACAGAAAATCCTTATTATCACGTTTCTGAATGCATCCAGGAAAGCCGGTGATAAACAGATCTGCTCTGAGTGAATGTGGATTTGTTAAACTCGACTTACCATCCTGAAAGGCTGCAGGTAAGCTGTATGTCAGTGCTTAGCATGAAACAGAACAGACAGCCATTTTCAGGATTTTTATAGTGAAGCCCCAGGTAGGAGTTGTTTTAGTGAAACAGAGTTTCAAGTCATTACTAATCCGTTGACTCTTTAGGGACAATAATCATTAGTAGTTTGACTGAATTTCATTGCTGACATTTAAAATACAAGTAATCAATAGGTTCAAAATCAATGCTGTGACAAAAAAAAGAACCACTGGTGTTTCCAATGATTGATTTTTACAGTACTGTGCAAAAGTTTTAGGCCAACAATATTATAATGACCTTATATAATTATTTCAGACTCTTTATTGGAATACAAACAGGAAATTCAAGACATTTGTATGCAGAAATAAAAAAAAAAAATGAAAAACCCGGACAAAAATTATACTGGCTATAGTGAGGAGTATTTAGAGTCATCATCAGGATGCCACATTGACTCTTCTAGAATGAGAAGGTTGATCAGGAATGGTCTTTTTGGAAGGGTAGCAGCCAAGAAACCACCTTTTCTGTTTTGTTTTGTTTTTTTGTCAATAATCTGATCAATGAATATACACGTACTTGAGTAATCAGATAATGGACAGTAATCAGATTTCTACTATACTGTATATATACACATATACAGTGAGGAAAAAAAGTATTTATTCAGCCACTGATTGTGCAACTTCTCCTACTTAGAAAGGTGAGAGAGGTTTGTAATTTTCATCACAGGTACACTTCAACTCTGAGACAAAATTAGAGAATAAAAAATCCAGTAAATCACTTTGTAGGATTTTTAAAGAATTTAATTATAAATCATGGTGGAAATAATTATTTGGTCACCCACAAACAAGCAAGATTTCTGGCTCTCACAGACCTGTAACTTCTTCTTTGAGAAGCTCTTCTGTCCTCCACTTGTTACCTGTGTTAATGGCACCTGTTTGACCTCGTTATCTGCATAACAGACACCTGTCCACAGCCTCAAACAGTCAGACTCCAAACTCAACCATGGCCAAGACCAAAGATCTGTCGAAGGACACCAGGAAGAAAATTGTAGACCTGAATCAGGCTGGGAAGAGTGAATCTACAATAGGCAAGCAGGTTGGTGTGAATAAATCAACTGTGGGAGCAATTGTAAGAAAATGGAAGACATACAAGACCATTGATAATCTCCCCTCGATCTGGACCCCCACGCAAGATCTCATCCCGTGGGTCAAAATGATCATGAGAACGGTGAGCAAACATCCCAGAACTACACGGAGGGACCTGATGAATGACCTGCAGAGAGCTGGGACCAAAGTAACAAAGGCTACCATCAGTAAAACACACTACGCCGAGAGGGACTCAGATCCTGCAGTGCCAGGCGTGTCCCCCTGCTTAAGCCAGTACATGTCCAGGCCCGTCTGAAGTTTGCCAGCGAGCATATGGATGGTCCAGAAGAGGATTGGGAAAAATATCATGTGGTCAGATGAAACCAAAATAGAACTTTTTGGTAAAAACTCAACTTGTCATGTTTTGGAGAAAGAAGAATACTGAGTTTGCCATCCCAAGAACACCATACCTACCTTGAAGCATGGAGGTGGAAACATCATGCTGTGAGGCTGTTTTTCTGCAAAGGGGACAGGACGACGACTGATCTGTGTTAAGGGAAGAATGAACGGGGCCATGTATCGTGAGATTTTAAACCAAAAAACCTCCTTCCATCAGTGAGAGCATTGAAGATGGAACGTGGTTGGGTCTTCCAGCATGACAATAATTCCAAACATACCGCTCGGGCAATGAAGGAGTGGCTCCGTAAAAAGCATTTCAAGGTCCTGGAGTGGCCTAGCCAGTCTTCAGACCTCAACCCCATAGAAAATTTGTGGAGGGAGTTGAAAGTCCATGTTGCCCCAAAACATCACTGCTCTAGAGGAGATCTGCATTCAGGAATGGGCCAAAATACCAGCTACAGTGTGTGCCAACCTGGTGAAGACTTACAGGAAACGTTTGACCTCTGTCATTGCCAACAAAAGTTATGTTACAAAGTATTAAGTTGAACTTTTGTTATTGACCAAATACTTATTTTCCACTATATTTTACAATTAGATTCTTTAAAAATCCTACAATGTGATTTCCTGGATTGTTTCCTCATTTTGTCTCTCATAGTTGAAGTGTACCTATGATGAAAATTACAGACCTCTCTCATCTTTCTAAGTAGGAGAACTTGCACAATCAGTGGCTGACTAAATACTTTTTTGCCCAACTGAATATATATGAATTTCTTATATTATTATAAAAGTATTTGAATACTTTTTGTTGCCACAGTTTTCTGATAGCTTGTTGTCACTTGCACAGACTGACCAGTGTCAGTCATAAAGACAGAAAATTGCCTCCGGTCCCTTTTTAGCTTCCCTGATCAATATGCTTTCGGCTTTATTTACGCCATCCAGTTTGGAGGAATGGCCCATTTTAGACCAGGTGTTGGTGAATTTATACACTTTAGACTTAATAAGAAGGCTCTGTAGGATGCTCATAGGAATAGATAAAGTTTTTGATGTCTCTGAAAAAGTCTCTCTGTTTTCCACAGTTTCAACCCAGAGCCCTTCGGACAGAATGTTTGTAACCGAAGAGGTGGCAGAAGTACACAATTTGTTTCATTAAGTAAAAGTACTAGTAATACGATTTTTTCTTTAAAAAGGAGAAATACATGCTACTAAATGTACTTAAAGTAAAAAAAGTTCAAAAAGGAATTAAAAAAACTTTCTAACTCAATTTTTAAAACAGGATGATCTTTTACTGAGGGCATATAGTGGTTTGTACTACAACCACATAAACAATCTGCAAAAATCATACACATCGTCATCTTAAACTAACCACAGCAAGAACAGAAAAAATATTTTCAAATATACATAAAAAAAACAATTATAAACTATAGTTATCATTGACTCTCTGAAACACTCTCACTGCATCTTAGTCCAACAAACTGCAGCTTCACAATCTTTTAGAGCAGTTCTTCTTTCAAACACTCTACTACAAAATGGAAAACAAACACTTATGGAAAACTTATAGAAATATTATTTATTATATATATTTTTTATATACCTCATATTCATTACAGAAACAGAATTCACTGTCCCAGGTGCATGGAAACCCTCTACTGTCTGATAAATAAAAAATTAAAGTGTATATAATTATTTTTGGGAGTAGAATGCATTGTGTAAAAAGTTGTTAGAAAGATTTTGTAAGTTTTACACTTTCAGTGTCGCCCACGACTCTCGGACACGAACGCTTGGGCATACATGACACTTCCATTTCCGAAATTTTGAGTCGTCTGAGTAAGTATATGATCTCTCTTAGATTTAACATATTAATGCCTGTAAAGCTGCACCTGCTCTGCAAGAGCACCTTCAAACTTGCGACAGGCGGCACCACAGTTTTTGGCGCCTGTACCCTGATTGCCTAAATAGAAAAGAAAAATAAATAGATACCTATACAGATTCATAAAAGTTTAAGTAACGAGCCTTATTATATTTCCTTAGAAATGTAGTAAGTACACATAAAAAGTATAAAGTTACAGAAATACTCAGGTAGATATAGCCAAAGAAATACTTAAATAACAAAGCACCTCATTACTTACCCCCTTTGTTTCTAACCATGATGAAACCTTGCCTGTCTATGTACTATTAGTACTGGACTGTTATCAGCAGCCCATGATAATAACTGTAAGACCAGAATGAGAACAGTCTTCGCTTCAGCCTTGATTCAGTCAGGTCCCAGTTAGACACAGCCGTACACGTTTAGCTGTATTGCCTTTTGTTTTGTCTTTGTATCCTACTTCACTTGATTTATTATGTATTACCCCAGTCCGCTGTCTTCAACCCTGCCTAGTGCAACAACCTCAAAAACACAGCGAATGCCCGGAGAGCGCACTTCCATCCTGCTCCTGACATATTACAGATTGCCTCGTAACCTCCAGAGGAAACCTCTATTTCTACCTGCAGTTTTTTGTCGCTGCGTTTTTGTAAATTGAAAAGATAAAGCCGCGCCCCTGCACCCTCCTGACCTTTTCCGCTCTAATTAAAACAGAAAGACACACAGGATCGTTCTCATTAAGCTCTCCCCAACCCTTCACTTAGGCCCTATCAGAGACGCACTGATGTGTGAAACTGTCCTCTCTAATCAGGGCTCCAGCTGCCTCCTGCTTCTTAGAACGTCACCCGATGAAAAATAAAGACGTCTGAAGGTCTGCGGCACAAAACCGCACTGTTTTATTAACAAATCAGCAATACACACAGGCTGAAAATGTTAAGGCGTTCCCTGACAGATTTACGGAGAAGTGTTAGCACGTATAATGATCTGCATTTTCTCCAAAGGCCTATAGAAAGTCTGTGATGTTTGTAGATCTGAGTTAATTGGCTTCTTAGTGTTTCCCTGGGACTGTTATTTTCAGAAGACAGTTTTATTCCTAACTGTAGTTCTGTGAGATAAATAAGGCAGCAGGTCTGTAAAGTTCAGTAGTCATGAATGTCAGAAAGTCTATTTGGACTTCATACGAGTAACTCAGTGGGTGTGTTTACATGTACCGAATAATCCGATTTCTGCAGATTAGGAAATACGATAAAGAGAGCTGGATTTTACCGCAGTAATCAGTGTATTTATAGCTTGTATACCAGTAACTCGATTATAATCTGTGTTTTCAGACTGCGCATGTGCACGAGCCTTAAACCATGGTTGCCAGGTCCATGTATTCTAAAGAATTGGCTTTTTTTTCCTCTTCTTCCACTGACTTTGACAGGAGTTTTTTTTTTAGCTTTTTGCTACAAAATGACAGCTATTGGTGTCATTTCTCAGTCTTACTACAGAAATACATTAATGATATGATAAATTGATGAATCTTTGCCCCATGCTGCGTAGTGTTGATGCTGCACAACTCCCAGATCCGATGTGAGCAGGGTTTAATAACGTCTGGATACTGTCAATGAGTCTTAAAACCATCACTAATTTCATCGAATGCTATACATTTGACCCTTGGAGTGAGTGAGTGATGTACTGGCCATGTACTGGGGGTTCCACCAAAACCTAGAGGACCAGCCATGACCCTGATCTTAGTGACGTACTTCATAACACTGACCACTTATTCTTCCCTGATAGTTTAAGCCTTGTATTAAAGTGTACACCAAATGAAGAAATGTAAATGTAAACGATTTCACCAGTGAGCCGGAAGCCTCCTGAGAATGCAAATGCTAAAGGTTTAGCTCTTCTGACCTTGTCACATTTAATATTCAAGGCCAAAGCTTTGTTGCTGCACCCACACAAGCTTTTGCAGCAGCAACAACAGCTAAGCAATGAAAGCTCAGCAGGAGCAGGGAAGCTGGCCAAAGCCAATAGTGAGATCTCTGCTGAGGGGCAATTCCAGCATTATAAATGTGATATATGAACTCACATTGACTTGCATATTGAGTGACTCACCGTCTGCTCATGCTCAGGAGACGCTTTGAATGTACTGTCACCTAACCTCCTGGATAGAATGTAGACACTTTTTCAAGTAAAAGTGGTTTACATACTATATGGTTTACATAGTATATGTAACCAAACACACACACACACACACACACACACAGTGGTGCAGAATTTTCTAGATTTCTGCATAAATATGACCTACCACATCATCAGATTTTCACACAACACCTGAAAGTAGATAAAGAGAACCCAGTTAAACAAATTAGACACAAATATTATACTTGGTCATTTATTTATTGAGCAAAATGATCCAATATTACATATTAGTGAGTGGCAAAAGTATGTGAACCTCTAGGATTAGCAGTTCATTTGAAGGTGAAATTAGAGTCAGGTGTTTCAATCAATGGGATGCCAATCAGGTGTGAGTGGGCACCCTGTTTTATTTAAAGAACAGGGATCTATCAAAGTCTGCTCTTCACAACATGTTTGTGGAAGTGTAACATGGTACGAACAAAGGAGATTTCTGAGGACCTCTGAAGAGTTGTTGATGCTCATCAGGCTGGAAAAGGTTACAAACCATCTCTAAAGAGTTTGGACTCCAAAAATCCACAGTCAGACAGATTGTGTGCAAATGGAGGAAATTTAAGACCATTGTTACCCTCCCAAGGAGTGGTCGACCAACAAAGATCACTCCAAGAGCAAGGCGTGTAATAGTTGGCGAGGTCACAAAGGACCCCATGGTAACTTCTAAGCAACTGAAGGCCTCTCTCACATTGGCTAATGTTCATGAGTCCACCATCAGAAGAACACTGAACAACAATGGTGTGCGTGGCAAGGTTGCAAGGAGAAAGCCACTGCTCTCCAAAGAGAACATTGCTGCTTGTCTGCAGTTTGCTAAAGATCACGTGGACGAGCCAGAAGAATGTTTTGTGGATGGATGAGACGAAAATAGAACTTTTTGGTTTAAAGGAAAAGCGTTATGTTTGGAGAAAGGAAAACCCTGCATTCCAGAATAAGAACCTTATACCATCTGTGAAACATGGTGGTGGTAGTATCATGGTTTGGGCCTGTTTTGCTGCATCTGGGCAGGGCGGCTTGCCATCATTGATGGAACAATGAATTCTGAATTATATCAGAGAATTCTAAAGGAAAATATCAGGACATCTGTCCATGAACTGAATCTCAAGAGAAGGTGGGTCATGCAGCAAGACAACGACCCTAAGCACACAAGCCGTTCTACCAAAGAATGGTTAGAGAAGAATAAACTTCATGTTTTGGAATGGCCAAGTCAAAGTCCTGACCTTAATCAAATCGAAATGTTGTGGAAGGACCTGAAGCGAGCAGCTAATGTGAGGAAACCCACCAACATCCCAGAGCTGAAGCTGTTCTGTACGGAGGAACTAAAATTCCTCCAAGCCGGTGTGCAGGACTGATCAACAGCTACAGGAAACGTTTAGCTGCAGTTATTGCTGCACAGGGGGGTCACACCAGATACTGAAAGCAAAGTCTCACATACTTTTGCCACTCAGTAATATGTAATATTGAATCATTTTCCTCAATAAATAAATGACCAAGTATAATATTTTTGTCTCATTTGTTTAACTGGGTTCTCTTTATCTACTTTTAGGACTTGTGTGAAAATCTGATGATGTCTTAGGCAATATTTATGCAGAACTATATAAACTTCAATATAAACAAATGCATCTGACATTCACTGTTATTTCATAGCAGACTGTATGAACCCACGACATGTCTTTCTTTTTTTTCCTGGTTGACTTAATTTAATTTGCTAATAATCATCCATTCCTACATTTCAGGCCTGCAACAAATTCCAAAAAACAGTTGGGACAGGCATAATTTAGGCCTAGTAATGAGGTAAAAAACTAAATGATATGATTTCAGACAGATTATGTCAACAGGTGATTGTAATCATGATTTGGTACAAAAGCAGTATCCACAAAAGGCTGAGCCATTGAGGAGTAAAGCTGGGCAGAGGATCTCCAGTTTATCAACAGACGTGTGAGAAAGTTATTGAAATATTTAAAAACAATGCTCCTCAAAGAAAGATTGGAAGGGTTTTTATCTCTCTACAGTGCATAATATCATGAAATGATTCAAGAAATCTCGAGGCTAAGGGCGCAAGCCTAAACTGACGACCTGTGATCTCCGATGGCACTGCATCAAGAACCATCATTCATCAATAGCTGATAGAACCACATGGACAATGAATTTCTTAATCAAACCTTTATCAAGCTCTACAATACAGAGTTACATTCACAAATGCTACTTAAAACATTACTGTGTAAAAAAGATGCTCATGTTAATCATGGTCAGAAGTGGTTTCGACTTCTCTGGGCTTGGAGGCATCTAGGATGGACCATCACACAGTGCCAATCAGTATTCCAGATCTTGTTGTCATTCCAGTACATCACCAAGGTTCAGCTCCCAAATCTCTTGTATTTATACATCAGCACTGCCTTAGGAAGACCATCTAAAGGACTCCACTGGCCCAAACCCACTGTCTGTTCTCACAGCTTCTGAGTGGCAGAAGGTTCAGAAGCATAAAGTTCTGAAGCAGCCAGTTTTGAAACAGCCTCCTCCATCAGTTCATCAGGCTGCTGAATAGTCAGTAGTACTAATGTATCAGTCAGTGGGCCTGACACTACCCCTCTCATCTGAATCAGCATCGTGATGATAATTAGGACTGATATTTTTCATATGTTAACCCCTGCTTTTTCCTGGTCAGGGTCTTGGGGTGAGATGGTATGCTAGGCCATTGCAGTGCAGTGTCTTTGCGGCATTACAGGTTGCCCCCCTCCTTCAGGTTCAGCCAGTTGTTGTTGTTTAAGGCACCAGAACTGGGTACACACAATGGTGAGCCAGTATATTAGAAACAACGTGACTCTCAAAAATACTTTTCATGTGAACAGCTTTTGGGATCCATAAAACAGCCAATGGGATGAAATAACAGCTACTACAAATCATTTGCATGGTGAGATTAGTCCTGGGGCACTCATAGTTTAATGGGTATTTCTACATATCCGTGAGGCTGTTGGGTCCTGCTTGTCATTTTGGGTTCAAAAGGATGCTCAAGAGTGCCCTTTATGCTTTCCTAATGGTGTTGATGCAGACTGAACAGCAGTCCCTTACCGCTCTTAGTACTGCAATGTTGGCTATGGCTAGACGAGATTAAAGCAACACAGCTAAAAAACAGCATTCAATCCAAAGGTGGAGAAAAAGCAAAGGTGTATTATGTAAGCAAGACAGGCTTAACTAGCATATAATAATAATAATAATAATAATAATAATAATAATAACAATGATAATGCAGTCTTGTGAATAATGCAGTATAATAACGTGAATCTCCCATTCCATTACATCCCAAAGGTGCTCTATTGGACTGAGATCTGGTGACTGTGGAGATCGTTTGAGAACATTGACCTCATTATCATGTTCAAGAAACCAGTTTGAGATGATTTGAGCTGTAGGACATGGCGCGTTGTCCTGCTGGAAGTATCCATCAGAATATATTACACTGTGCTCATAAAGGGATGCACACGGTCAGCAACAATACTCAAGGTAGGCTGTAGTTACCTGTGGCATTCATGTTGAAGCCCATCTGCTTCAAGGTTCAACGTGTTGCTTTTTCAGAGATGCTCTTCTGCATACCTCGGTTGTAACGAGTGCTTATTTGAGTTATTCACCTTTCAGCTTGAGCCAGTCTGCATTCTCTTCTGACCTCTGGCATCAACAAGGCATTTTTTCTCAGAGAGCTGCCCTCACTGTGTCACGCTCCACGGCAGCGCGCACTGCCTCAGCCGTCTCACGGACCTATCAGGAAGCCCCACCGTGATCGGACTGATGATTGCGTTCAGCTGTGGGGCTTCCTATATAAACGCTTACGGCAGAGACGGCGGGCGCGGATTATTGTTCCTATGCGCCTCGCTGCATATCGCGTCCTTATGCACCTCACCCGTCCGTATCATCCTTGCTCTCCTCCGTTCCATGTCACCCGAGCTCCTCCGCGATCGGTCGTTCCCTGTGTGCCTCGTCCCTGTTCAGGTATCGCTCCTTTAAGCTTACTTCCGTGTTTGGTTTAGTTTCCACCCGTTTCGCGTTTTCGGCGTTGTTTCTGTTTCATACCGAGTATGCCGGGGTTTCTTTTGTTGTTCTTCACCTAACTGGTGAAGCCCTTACTTGGGCCACCCAGCTATGGCTTGTGCTCCAGGCTGGAACCGTGGGGCAGCTTTTTGAAAGGCTGGACTTTTGTTTTGGCTCCCCACGGGGCTTCCCGGACACCAAAGCCGCAGGTTCCGGTGTTTTCGAACCCGTTCGCCCCGTGACTGAACCGATCGTGCTGAGTATAGCCTCCTCTAACAGGGACAAGCCGGAGTTTGTCACTCACCCTGTCCAGTCTGCTTTGGCTGGTCAAGTGCTGGATCCCCAGCTTGCCACCAGCCGGACCACTTTGGTCACACGTCGGCGAGCACATGTCACACCCGGTAATCCGGTTTCGAACCACTTTAGTCCCGCATCCGAACCTTTAGTCGTCCAGAGTCGTGATTCAGACCACACAAGTTGCGTATCCAACCTTCTTGTTGTTGATAGTTGTGACCCGGATCACTCCGAGTCCATAATCGAGCCTATGACGCCCCCTAGACCTGCACCTGGGCCCGCCGTGCGTATTAGTCCCATGTTAGAGCTGTCAGTCTCCACGGATGCACAGTTGGTGCCGCCTGGCCCTGTACAGGAGTTCACTGCGCCTTCTGACCCCGCGTCTGAGCCAGAGAGCTCCACGCTTGGGGACTATGTGCACCGGTCGTTGCCGCCAACCCCTGCGCCTCGCTCTAGACCGGTTTTAGCACACCACGGTTTTTCACAGAACGGACGGTTCCTTCACTCCCACTCGCGCTTACTTCTGCACCATGGACAATCGTGCCTATTCCCGCATCCATGCCAGTACTTGCTCTGAGGCTGTCTGTTCCAGGACCTGTGTCAGCTCCAAGAGCAACAGTTCCAGTGGCTGCACCGAGGGCGTCAGCAGTTCCAGTGGCTGCACCGAGGGCGTCAGCAGTTCCAGTGGCTGCACCGAGGGCGTCAGCAGTTCCAGTGGATGCACCGAGGGCGTCAGCAGTTCCAGTGGATGCACCGAGGGCGTCAGCAGTTCCAGTGGCTGCACCGAGGGCGTCAGCAGTTCCAGTGGCTGCACCGAGGGCGTCAGCAGTTCCAGTGGCTGCACCGAGGGCGTCAGCAGTTCCAGTGGCTGCACCGAGGGCGTCAGCAGTTCCAGTGGCTGCACCGAGGGCGTCAGCAGTTCCAGTGGCTGCACCGAGGGCGTCAGCAGTTTCCAGTGGCTGCACCGAGGGCGTCAGCAGTTCCAGTGGCTGCACCGAGAGAGCGTCAGCAGTTCCAGTGGCTGCACCGAGGGCGTCAGCAGTTCCTGTGGCTGGGCCAAGGGCGTCAGCAGAGTCAGAGGCCGCCCGACCTTCAGAGGCTTCGCCAAAGGCCGCCCGACCTTCAGAGGCTTCGCCAAAGGCCGCCCGACCTTCAGAGGCTTCGCCAGAGGCCGCCTGGCCTTCAGAGGCTTCGCCAGAGGCCGCCTGGCCTTCAGAGGCTTTGCCAGAGGCCCACCGGCCTTCAGAGGCTTTGCCAGAGGCCGCCCGGCCTTCAGAGGCTTTGCCGGAGGCCGTCAGCTCCAGAGAGGCCCTTCCAGAGGCCGTCAGCTCCAGAGAGGCCCTTCCTGAGGCCGTCTCCTCCAGGGAGACCCTTCCAGAGACCCTTCTAGAGACCCTTCTAGATTATTGTTGCTCTATGCCAGTCGCGTCCCTACGCGCCTCGCTGCATATCACGTCCTTATGCACCTCACCCGTCCGTATCATCCTTGCTCTCCTCCGTTCCATGTCACCCGAGCTCCTCCGCGATCGGTCTTTCCCTGTGTGCCTCGTCCCTGTTCAGGTATCGCTCCTTTAAGCTTACTTCCGTGTTTGGTTTAGTTTCCACCCGTTTCGCGTTTTCGGCGTTGTTTCTGTTTCATACCTGTTTTAATTTTCGTTCCATGCCTGTTTTCCGGCTTCGGCCCTGTTTACGTTGTACACCCGTTTTTGGTCCTCGCCTGTTTTTGCTGTGTTTCCTTTTGTTGTTGATCTCGCCATTAAATTATCCTCTTTCTTAAGAACCTGCATGCGTCTCGCCTCTCCGTTCGCCACCCGCGTTACACACTGGATATTTTTTCTTTTTCAGACCATTCTAAACCCTAGCGCTGTGTGAAATCCCAGTAGATCAGCAGTTTCAGACCAGCCCATCTAACACCAACAACCATGCCACTGAAGTCACTTAATTCACCTTTTTTTAATCCTTCTGATGCTCTGAACTTCAGCAGGTTGTCTTGACCATGTCTACATGTTTTTTGGCCACAATGCTTCCATGAAGACCTTGTCTGAACAGTAGATGTTTGTACCTGGGTGCCACTGGTTTTTGCTGGTTCTGAGATGATGGCAGTGCTGGATACCGTCCGATTTTGAAGGGAAACTCTGAAACCCTGGTCTGCTTTGAAATATTTACTTGAAAGAGACCTTGCTGCTGTAGTAATAGCATCTTGTGACTTGCCCTGGTGTATGACCTGTGGTACCTTCCTACACTGCTGTTTTTGTTTCAATTAATGACTGTGTTTCAATCTACATATGGAAATGATGATCCTTGTTGCCTGTTTGGTATAACTGCTTAATCAAACCTGACTATAATCCTACAAAAGCCCCTCCTCCCTCCCTGTTTGGTGGGCAATCAATTAGACATATTCTGATGTAGTTTTAAGAATACCTGCTATTGATTCATGGACTTTAAGCCCTTCTTCCAGGTCTCACAGCACTTGTTTTCCAGTCTAAACTGTAGCTTTGCTTGGGAAGGTACCCGAGCTGCTCAGAGTTCAGTCCTGTTACTGGCTGATGTGTTATTTGTTGTTCTCTCAAGAGCAATACCTATGGATCTGGGCCTGCTGGGTGAAGATAAATGGGTCTTGCCCCGGCTCTGCTTTACTGCTGTGTAGGGAATGCCCCTTAATACGCTGCCATATGTGCTGATCTGCATGATGTGCTCGGTGCATCTTCCTCACATGATGCACTAGCGACTGTACAGTCATCATTTTCACATGCCGGAGAGGCTGTAGGTTCCCATTTGTCATAAGGTTCAAAAGTGCCCTTTATGCTCCCATAATGCACTCTTGGCGAAGTCTATATTCAAGAACAGAAGTCTCTTACACATGACTACAGTGATGTTGGCTAAAACCAAATCGTATAGATAAATACATAATGAAGTAAATCAGCTCAGCACTCGGGTGCTTTCCAGCTGAGGTAGGCACGACCAGCTATGTTTCAGAAAGGAGAGGCCAGTTGGGGTATTATCCCCCCAGTGCTGCAACAATGACCCCTAGATCCCCTAGGGGGGTCTTTGCATCAGGAGCAGGTCAGTGGTTCCTTTGCTGTATGGGGAATGGATGTGTGGAGAACTGAAATGAAAAATGCAACAACAACAATGCCATACTGTAGCACATCTCTGTGCCAAAACAGAAGGAGAGGGAGAAGGAATGGCAACATTTCAAAGTGGTAAATGATTTACTGTCCAAACATTTTTGAATGTGTTTCAGGTCTGAAATGCAGAAATGGATGTTTATTCACAAAAGTAATGAAGTTGAAAAGAAAAAAACATGAAATATTTCAGGTTCATACTGTCTGCAATGAAATAAAAGTTGAAGTAAATGTAAGACTGTGTTTTTATATTATTATTATTATTATTATTAGTCCCAACATTTTGGATTTGGAGTTGTTAAAAAAAAAACAAAAAAAGCTGTTTCCTGTGGCGTTTCTTATGGTGGCGGACTGAAGTGTGCAACTTTGTGTCTTTAAATATTTGTGTTCTTTTTCTCAAGAAAGTACTTCACACCCCCCTGTTGACTCGATGCATTTTAAAGTCTTCCATATAAGAACACGCGATCTGTTTGCTGTCGGATTCCAGTGGATAAAATAAACCCTGCATGGCTGTGCTTAGAGCTGCACTGTTTACCCATTTCATTAATTAGCTTCTCATTCAGTAAATATCAGCTGAGCTGCAGATGGAGTTGTTGTTGTTTTGTAATGTACATATTAGGATATTATGTTCATCAAAAGGTTTGTTGTTCTTGGCCGTTTAGGAATTTAATGTCTAAACGGGATTCCCTCACGGAGCTTGTTAACTGGAAAATGTATGTGCAGCCGAGGCCAAAAAAAGTGAAGCCGCACATTTATTAGAATGTTTTTCATCACAAAACATTATTTATGCTTAAATTTAAGGCAGTGTTTTTCATTATAAGTCACATTATCAGCACATGATAGATTAGTATTTGGTATATTCCTCCTTTTTTTCACATTTTGTTATGTTGTTATGCCTTTGCAAATTTATTGAAACGGTAAAACTGAAATACTGCATTGCCATAAGTATTCAGACGCTTTACTCAGTACTTAGTTAACGCACATTTGGCAGCCTCCAGTCTTCTTGGGTTGGCCACAGGGACTGCACCACGGACCTTAACCAAGCCTCCCAAATTAACTAAATGTATTATGCCCCGACCTTCATTCGGCCGAATGCAGCATGCCATAGTGGGTGGTCTGCATCACTCTGTGGGTCTGCGTGTTAATTACATTTTCAGCCTATTAAACAACACCAGTCTTCATCAGCAGGCCAAGGAGAGTAAACAAGCATTAACTGGCTGACATCCAACAGCCTGCTCCCTGCTGCCATATGAAACCAACTTTATGGCCTTTCATTCAGTCTGATAGCATTAAATCAAAGCCCAGATTACCAGAATCATTAACGCAGTATTGTCTTAACTGGTACAGAGACTTTATGACGTGCTGAGATCATAGGTGCTTGGAGTGCAATGATTGCCGCGTGTGCAAAAAACAGATCAAAAATTAGACTGGGTTAAAACTCTCTGAATGTGTGTCTTCCCAAGGTTTCTTCCCTATAACGTTTGGGGTCTTTTTCCTTTCCACTGTCACCTCACACTTGTTCAACTAGGGCTTTGTGCCAATGTATGTGTAAAACTGCTTTCAGACAATGCTGTGTTGTAAAAAGCTCTTTATAAAACAAACTTGACTTCTTTGCTTTGTTATAATGAAACAAGACATTTTTGAACATGGTAGCCTAGCGGTTAAGGTACTGGACTATGGAACAGAAGGTCCAGGGTTCAAATCCCACCTCTGCCAAGATGCCACTGCCACTGCCACTGTCCCTGATCAAGGCCTTTAACCCACAGTTGTTTGGATTGTAAGACTGTATCAGCTGTAAGTCACTCTGATAAATGACATAAATGTAAATTTACAAACCTTATACAAAGTGTTCCACATGCTCAGTCCATCATCACATAGTTAGTACACATAAAATATTAATATCAATTAATTACATCATTAAATAACATTACATTCTCAGCAATGCAGTGACACTGATGTGGTGTGTTAGTGTGTGTTGCGCTGATATGAGTGGATCAGACACAGCAGCGCTGCTGAAGTTTTTAATCACCTCAGTGTCACTGCTGGACTGAAAATTGTCCAACAGCAAAAATGTCCAGCCACCAGCATCCTGTGGGCACTGATGAAGGATTAGAGAATGGCTAACACAAACTGTGTACCAACAGATGACATACTGTCTCTGACTTCACACCCACAAGGTGGAGCAATCAGGTAGATGTGTCTAATAAAGTGTTTGAAAACTCCAGCAGCACTGCTGTGTCTGATACCAGCACAACACACATTAACACCCCACTACCACATCAGTGTCAGTGCAGTCCTGTGGGGGTCCTGACCATTAGAGAACAGAGGAAAGAGGACAAACGAGGTATGAAACAGATGGACTGGGGTCTGTAATTGAAGAATGAAGTTAAATACTCGTTTGTGCTTTCTTTTCTAACCACATCATCGGCGAAAGGAAATTCACAGCAGAGCTGGACATTTCAGAAGAAGGGTCATCTAGCATTCTGAAAATGCACCCTTTCAAATGCATCTAAAACGCACCACAGCAAAATGTCAAAAAGAAGAAGAAAAGGGCAATACATGTCTAACTGAGTAAAAAAAAAAAACAGAACATGTAAAAGTATAACAAGGTCTTCAGACAGGCGATGCTTCAAAGAGTACAAGTTATTACCTGAGTAGAGCAGGAAAGAGGAATGGCGTCATTGTAACTCTGCAGTCTGCCCGTCAGCTCCCACACATTGTTAAAGGTGAATGAGATGAAGCATAGGGTAATGGAGGTTCTCAGCACAAGGGCGACAAACACTCTATCTTTCCCTCACAGCCACCTCCGGTCCTCCCCGTCGATGAGTCTCATTAGTGCTTAGCGCTGATATTATTCACACTCTGGATTAGAAGACATGCTGCCCTCACAATACTGTAGCAAAAATCTGCCTGGGGATTTCTCCTGCTCCTCCCATCAAATAAAACAATCTATTATTAAACAGACACGAATCTGCCACAGGCTTTACCGAAGTAAGATATGACAGAGAGGGACTTTTCAAACCATCTCATCGAACTTTGAATGTCCAAAAATGACAAAGTATGTTGACCAAGATTCCAAATTAAGCACTTTTTTTTCTCATATGTAGGAAACAAAGCAAAAGAAACTGACTAAGAGGATCCTGTGGCTTTTTTATACTGGCATGGTTTGGAGCATTTAACTACTACTTTGAGAACCACTGACTTAGACAAGTTACAGTGGTACCTCGGTTCTCGTCATTAGTTAGTTCCAGATGGCTGAATGCTGAAAACAATGAGTACATAGATAACTTTTCCCATAAGGATGCAAGTAAATGAAATTAATATGTTCCAGACCCCCAGAAAATCCACACTGTATGAGGCATTCTATGCATTAATGGAGTTTAAATACTACATATAGCCTAATAAAAAATAAAGACAAAAATAAATTTTAAAATATATTAGACATTCATTAAAAATAACTGGATTCAATGAATTAAAACTGAACATCTCTTACCAGTGAAGACTTGAGTCGCATATTTAAGGATCATCCGTTGTGATATCAACACGTGGTTGTAATCATGATTTGGTATAAAAAGCAGTATCCACGAAAGGCTGAGTCTTTAAGGAGTAAAGATGGGCAGAGGATCTCCAGTTTATCAACAAATGTGTGAGGAAATTATTGAAATATTTAAAAACAATTTTCCTCCAAGAAAGATTGGAAGGGATTTATATATTTTTCCTCTACAGTGCATAATATCATTAAACGATTCAAGGAATCTGGAGGAATCTTGGTGCGTAAAGAGCAAGGACACAAGCCTAAACTGAAGAGGGGTGATCTCTGATCCCTCAGACGGCACATCAATAGCTGATAGAACCACATGGGTAAGAGATTACTTCATCAAACCTTTATTAAACTCTACAATACAGAGTTACATTCACAAATTATTACATCATTATTACATCATTATTTAGTTTTACCTCAATACCATTCCTAAGTTCTCCACTCTTTTCTGGAATGTGTTGAAAGAATGGATGTTTTTAACAAAATAAATTATGTTGGCCAGAATAAAAACATGAAACATCCCCAATTCATATCATCTGCAGTGAAATAAAAGTCAAAGTAAATGTAAGAAACTGCATTTTTTTATCTGCAGTCTCTATACTGTCCCAGCTTTTTTTCTGATTTGGGGTTGTACACATCCAGCTCAGCTTCTCACTCAGACCTGATCTGATCAGACTACTGGATACAGGCTACATTAAAGACGGAATATGAACAAGCCTCACATAGCTAGGATTCGAGTATTGAAGCTGAATCTGGGTCATTTTTGATCACGGTAAGATGTACCTGACACTGCAACATTCAGCCTCTGGGCCACCTTGTCATGATTACAAATCTGTTTTAAATTTTTAACCGAGGTTGCCAGTCTGTCGGAGTGTAAATAATTAATACATTTTTTTTAAAGCTAATAGGGAAGTTTGTGCATCCTCAGGCGCTGTAGCTTGGGCGCTGGAGGATTTTTAAAGAAAGGGCTGAAGGACAGAAATGCAGAGGGGCTTGATGGTGAGTACATGAAGTGCTTTGAATGGAATGGGCATAATGGTGGTTGTTAGAGGATGATGAGATGAGATTATCTCTCAGGCTATTCTTAGGTTATCTCGGTGGCATGGTCAGTAGCATGTTGGTTTTATCCTGTTTCGGGACAGTTGTGACTCGGTGCTTAAGTTAATAGACACTGAACCCAATAGCCCAACCACTAACTGCACTGTGGCAGTGTTACAAACAAACCCATTGACTTTAGCATACAAAGGGCTGAAAAAACAAACAGGCACCCACTAAGCAAACATTACACACTGGCTGTGTCACCAATAAATGCTGTTTTACTTGGCCTGGATTTACATGGCACTAAACATGGGTGTAGAGAATGTAGTGGCAGTAGCGTTCTTGACTGGCCAATCTAATTGTTGATGAATTACCAAATAAATAATCAGTGTGACCCTACGACACTAATTTATGTCATTTTATTCCACTTGCAATTTACTGTTATTATTTTAAAATATATTACTATATTTATGTTTTATTCTATATGTAAAGGTAAGCAAAGGTAATTAAAGGTAAGATCGACATCCGCTCACATTAACGTCTAATAGGAAATACAAATCTGTCTTTTAACTAAACTAAACAACTATATAAATATTTCTGTATGGAAACTTGTGAATAAAGGGAAAAGCATAGGACATGTTTAACTTTTCATTGCACAACTCATTCTTTAGACCTCTGACACAGGCCAGTGGATGATTGTTTTCCTTTTTTTGGTTTTTCTTGGTCAAAACATCGTTTTGATTTACATTTACATTTACATTTACAGCATTTAGCAGACGCCCTTATCCAGAGCGACTTACAATTGGTACAGTACAGTTAAGGGTCTTGCTCAAGGACCCAACAGTGGTAGCTTGGCAAAGGTGGGATTTGAACCCTTGACCTTTTGGTCCATAGTCCAGTACCTTAACCGCTAGGCTACCACAGTCAGTTTTGATGTTACCTATCTATTTGATTATGGTGCTTGCATGTTGCAATACATTATTTCTCAGTCTCCACTGTGTCCTTGGTAACACCCACAAACTATTCCACCTCACCTGCATGCACATACCTGAGACTCATTCTTGATTAATGAAGAACAATATAAATAGCCCACATTCACGCCCATTATTAGCATTCCTGTTTGAATATGTGCTTGCTCATTCCATGTCCTTGGCTTTAACTACTTGTTAGCAATTAATCCTAACCTTAATTAGTTGAGAACCTGGTCTATATTGTGAATATGCAGTTCTGAAGGCAACTGTTCTCTAACCCGGTACTGGGAAGGCATACCTAAAAGTGTCAGAGTGAAGTTTTCAATCATTTGAAAAAAAAAGTTTGTTAAGCAAATACAGTATGGTCATCATGTGTCACTTTTCACAAGGTACAATTCAGTCTTTGAGTGCTCAGAGCTTTTTAAAAACATTTTATCCCCTAGAAGCCTGTGTCATTTTGTGATCATTTTCTTCTTCAAAAAAGGAGATCGTAATGTACACATTATAGTACATAAAACAATCCCGTTCTCTGTGGTGTCTATGTTGTGTTGTGTGCGCACTATTGGAGCTTCACTGATTTTCTACAGCATGTAGATTTCCCTGAGTTTAATTTGCTACAATGGCCAAATAATGGGTAGAGGAGATTAAGGATATGCATCAAATAGACAGGATAGAGTAATAAGTACACAGGATAGTGCAGTACAATGCAATAAATACACAGGACACTACAAAGAGTTGAGTAAATACAACACAGTAAAATAACTACACAGCAAAAAAATAGAGCTAGACAGAACAACAAATACACGTCGCAATGCACAGTATACAGTAGATACAGCACAGTGCAAGACTACAATAAATACAACTTCAAGTTATAAAAGCTGGGACTGTATGGAAAATGCAATAAAAAACAAAGCAAGGAATTTGCGTACTTCTTTCTCTGCAGTGCATAATATCAAAGGATACAAGGAATCTGGAGGAATTTCAGAGCGTAAAGGGCAAGGGCACAAACTGTCAGGGTGAGGAACCTGTTGGACAGCCTGGCAGCTGAGACCCTGATGCTCATGTACTTTCAGTGGGAAGGCTGGAGGGTGAAGGGTGAAGTGCGGGGTGAAAAAAGTAATTCCCAATACTCGTGGCCGTCCAGATGCAAGGTTTGTGTCCTGTTTTTACTATCTGCTAAGGAGAGACTTTGCAGTTCCCATATCAGACAGTAATATAGCTTCACAGGGTGCTCTCAATGACCCCTCTACAGTTAGAGCATTAAAACCATGCCAACACCGAGCAGAGCGAGGACAGGAACAAACACAACACAGCTCATTAGCCAGTCATTAGTCACTGGGTTCTCAGGGTATGACGAAAGCGAAGCAGCACTGATGAGAGCAGAAGGCTGGTGTTTGGAAGTGGATCTGCTATTGGTGAGAATTTTAATGGCAAGAAGTCGAGGGTCATCAGCTTATATGCAAAGGTTTTCAGTTATCCAGGTCATTAAGTGAGGTGTTTTGTAAAACATCGCATACGTTTTTACAAGTGTCTTAAGGACGTCATTAGATGTACCCAGCAGTAAAAGGGCTTCAAGAACAAAACACATTAAAAGTTTAGTCCGGCCAGACTTTCTTTTACTACCTGATACTTACTTTGCTTTAACCGACTGAATCATTCATCATGAATTATCCATTTTGACCTTGTCTTGCCTCTGCTTTTTAAGAAGTGATAAGTGAGTTAATGGTCCATGACTAAAACTAATTTGTCCTAGGACTTATTATAAAGTCCAGATCTTAACCCATTTCAGTTGTAGTGGCTGTACATGCAGGGCATCCAAGAAGAGTCAAACAATCATCCCCCACATTCTGTTAATTGGGGTTCTATGTGAACCCCTAATTTTAAATGCAGTCCAGTACATGTACCCTCTTCTTCCACAGCCTTGCCTTTGTATGTGTGCAGCATGTGGTTTTGCATTGTCTTGTTGAACAATGCATGGATGTCCCTGGACAGATGTCATCTTGAAGGCAGTTAATGTTGCTCTAAAATCTCAGTGTATTTTTCTTTATTAATGCTGCATCACAGAAGTGTAAATGAATTTGCCAAGGGCCCTGACCCGACCCCATGCCCTGACAAAGCCTGGTCTTTTGGACTTGTTTCTGATAACAGTCTTTTTGCCTTTGGTCCGGAGCACACAACATCCATTTCTTCCAAAAAATGAAGATGGATCTGAGCACAATCCCTGATTCCACTGTGTGATGGTCCATCCCAGATGCCCCCGAGCCCAGAGAAGTCGACGTCGCTTCGGGACATGATTATGACATAAGGTTTTGTTTTAGCACAGTAAAGTGTTAAGTGGCATTTTTGAATGTAACTCTGTATTGTAGAGTTTGATAAAGGTTTGGTAAAGTAATTCCTTGCCCATGTGGTTCTATTAGCTATTGATGTGCCGATGAGGGATCGGAGATCACGCCTCTCAAGTTTAGGCATAAGCCCTTGCTGTTTAAGCAGAGGAATTCCCCCAGATTCTTTGAATCGTTAAATGATATTATGCACTGTTGAGGACGAAATACGCAAATCTCATCTAATCTTTCAATAATTTTCCCACCCATGTGTTAAAAACTGGAGATCCTCTACCCATCTAGCTCCTCAAAGACTCAGTTTTGTGGATACTGCTTTTGTATCCACTAATGATTTTCATCACTTGTTGACATCACCTGTTTGAAATCACATCATTATGTAGCTTTTTCTTTTCATATATAAAGTGCTAGTAAAGTGTCTTTTCTTCAGCATCATGAAAACATGATCAACTACAGATGGAGAAATTATAACTGCTGAAGGAGGTTCTACCATCGATTAAATCCAAGGATGAAGATATAGAGTGCTGTGCGTTATACATGTTCTGAACACATACATAATAATAACACCCACTGTAAAAGGTCTTTTAATACGTCACACAAATGAGGATGCCAGTAATAATAGGCACATCTATAATTCCATAAAATTCCCTGAAAGTCAAACTTCAAAATGATGCAGCGAAGGGTTTAGGCTGTCCAGATTTCTGTAAGACAATAATTAGTATAACATGGCCTCCACATGTCTCATTAATTGAACATCTTCCCTCATTAGCAACATTTTCCTCAAGCTTGTATCTTCATTAGCGATTAGTGTATGATAAGGATGAATGTCAGGAACCTTTAAAAGAACAAGCTGCGCCGACGTACACGTAGGAAAAGTTTTAGGCATTATTTAACCCGCATGTTTTGTTCAGTTCTTATTAATGGATTTCCAGGATATTCAGAAAAAGAAAATGAACAAATAACAGATTCCCTTAACAAATAAGAAGGGGGAATTTTTACTGATAAAAGTTATCCTAAAACAGGTAAAAAACATTTAAAATTTACAATAAAATTTAAAATCAAAGTAAATTTAAAACATATAAATCCGGTCAAGGTCTGTTCACTTTAAAGGCTGAGATTTATAATTTATAATTATAATTAATTATAATAGAATATAAAAAAACAGCTGGTCAACAGGCAATCTTTAATCTCCTTCTTCCTCCTCTTCTTATTCTTCTTTTTGTTAGTTATAGTACTCCTAGCATTATTTATGGTTCAGGTTACCAAGCACAGGTTTTTACTCTTTACTGCTTTACCATGGTCGCGGTGAAATCTTTGTCCACAATAACTTTGTGTGCTCTGATTCCACATAACACAACAACTCATAACCTTAATTACTCTTCCAAATTTATGGATCTTTATGTAAAGTAAGCATTATACAGAGCATAAATGTGATTTATTATAAAGCTTTTGTTAGATTTAGGACATTCCCTATCAATTTTAAAACTGAGACCAATTAGCTTCCTCAATGATATTTCTCATGTGTTGTCAGGTTTGCAATTATTCCTATTAAATCGGCCTCAACACGCTCATTAAGGAACAAACTGAAAGTTAAAGAGCTTAATTAACTTGTTAATGGTTCATGAGAATGCGACGAACTACATCAGTTTGAAATTTGTTTCCTGCAGAGGTTCTTTTCCTATAAAAACACAACATACCATGTCATTTGTGAGGGGGAGACAAAACTTTAGTTTTAGATCTAAAAATAAACTTGTAAGTACTTAATATAAAGAAAAGAGATAAAAATCAATCCTTTTCGTGACCCATGAACCTATGAATCCTGTCACACACGCCACAGGTATTTATAGCCAAATATATATATATATGGGAGGGTCCTTCTTCTCAGTGACTCCCATATAGGATAGTTTTTTCCACTCTTCATCTGGGTGACAACTTATGCAAATCTACAGGTCTTAATGTTGAAGTGAGGGAGAAGTCTGTTACTACATACCTGACATATCTGCCTTCATCCCTCTCGAAGCCGTTCCTGATTCTTCATCTTCTACACATGGCCTGAGGTCAGGACGCAACCGACTGCTAATAATCAATGAGTTCTGACAAGATGACTAATAACTGCAGACATGACCGTTCTGGACTTCATTTCTAGGAATGATGGAAACCCGTAGCGCTGACAGGCTTCCATTTAAATTTCACTCAGTAGAAAAATTGTGCTTAATTTCCATCATGTACAGAAATGCCCCTGGCGACGTTCCAGGACCGATTACTGCCATAATCTTTCCAAATTTCAGAAAGTATAAATTCTTCAAATGGACCACTTGGGATGCAAAGATTTATCTGAGTGGGGAACTCGTCTAAATATTTATTATAGGGCTTCAGAAAACAGCATATGTATCAAAAGCTGTGCAGCTTAGATGATTGCTGAGACTGATACTACCACATGTATGGGAGCATACAAAGGTTTGTTCAATTTCTGTTATTGTGAGCAGTTAAGTGAGTAGAAGATGAACTAAAAGGCATGCATTTAAAATGAGACATTCTTTTTCGACAGGTGTAACGAGAAACAAGTGAAACAGGAAAGCAGCACCATGCCAAGTTTGGGAACCCCAAGGGGTTTGTGCTCTCTCTAACTCTAACCTTAACCAGGATCTCAGATCTTAATTAGTACCATTGCCCTCATTAAAAGACATCCTGTTTCAAAACTTTAGCTAGAAAGACTTTTTGTTGTTGTATTTTTTTACTTTAAGTACATTTTGCATGTACTTGTAAACTTTGACATGAGTAAAAAACATGCCATACTTCAACTTTTACTTCAGTGAAAAATTGTCATACTTCAACTTTTACTTTAGTACTTGAGTTTTTTTTAAATCATCTTAAAAGTACTGTTACACCTCTGCTCAGTCCACAGAAGATACAAAATGAAGGATTTGAAGAGCGCAATCAAAGTCCTGACTTGAGCCAAATGGAGATGCCGTGCCAAGATCTTAAAAGGGCAGTTTGTGATCGAAACCTCTCAAATGAGACTGAATTAAAGCAATTGTGCAAAAATGAATTGAACAAATTTCCTCCACAGTACTATGAAAAACTAATCTGCAATTATGGGCTGCTAATGGTGGAACAACCAGTTATTAAGTTTGGGAGGGCAGTTATTTTGCACGTGGGTGATGTAGTTGTGGCATAATGTTTTTTTTTCCTTCAGTTAAATGGGATGGTTATTTAAGGGCTGTAAATTGTTTGCTCATGTTCTCATTGTCTTTGACTAAATCTTCTTCTGTGAAGCAGGTCGCTGACCCAAATAGACTTGGACCAGATATTACCATAATCAAACAGCATTTTTTGGCTAGTGTAATGTAAATATGAAGGGTCATTTCACAAGAACACTGCATGCAAACGATATGTAAATACTAACCATCTACAGCATCCCTAATGCCACCACATGTATTATTTATGGAAATTTACAATAATTACAGAACATACAGTAATGTACGGCTACAAGCCTGTGTGGGTTAAAGCTGTAACACTTATGGTGGTATGATGGACCTGATACTTTTGTTTAAGGGAAGCCAAAAACGCATCGATAGACAGAATTAGGAACAACACAGAAGATCAGCCAGATGAACCAGAGACTCAACGAGAGAATGTGAACCAGTTTATATAGTTATAGGTTAGAGAGAATATACAGGTAGTGTAGGAACAAACAAAGGAGTACTACTTACAATAGGACAGGTACATACACTTACAAACACCATTTACAGCTTGGGAGAAATAAGTAGATGAAAGTCATCCACACAAACACGAGGAACTTACAGAAAAAAGTCTCTAAACACATCACCTGACTCCGAACAGTCTCTAGTCCAAACATGAATGACAGACTTCAGCACATTAACTCCAACCTTTGCTGATGGATCTGCAGCACTGATTGGCTGTTGAGGTGACCAGCTGTTTGCGCTGAGTTAAAAGAGATTTTTGTTTCCTATTATATTTTATTATCATTTTTAAGGCAAACGGACATTGATTCAATGGGCGTTAAACAGCGCTAACCTTGATAAAAATCTAAAGCCATTTGCTGTTACGATTATCAGAAGGGGAGACAAACACTTTTTATGGCACTGTACAACATTTCAAATGCACCCATTCAAAATTCCACCACATTCCATTATAGACTCTCTTTGACCCGACATGACTTCGGTTCCACAGCTGTGAACTCGGCCATCAGAGCATCTGTGCTCAATGCAAATAAAGCATCGCATTTAATCTAATTACCAGTCCAGCATTCTGAAAAAAAATCAGAGGGTGAGTGTTCGCACCACCTCCTGCGCTGTGCCAAACACCGGTTTGTGCATCAACAGCTGCAATTACAGGAGAGACTCTCACCACCATCAGGGCGCTGGAACCCCCTCTTCAGAATAGCACGGAGAATTAATTTGCCAGGCTCTTCAGTGCAGAATCAAAGCAACTCATTTCTTTTCTCATCTCATTAACTCTTGGACCAAGTTAAGCCCTGGACACTAAAATAATATATACAGTGGTGCTTGAAAGTTTATGAACCCTTTAGAATTTTCTATATTTCTCCATAAATATGACCTAAAACATCAACAGATTTTCACACAGGTCCTAAAAGTAGATAAAGAGAACCCAGTTAAACAAATCAGACAAACATATTGTACTTGGTCATTTATTTATTGAGGAAAATTATCCAAAATTACATATTAGTGAGTGGAAAAAGTATGTGAGCCTTTGCTTTCAGTATCTGCTGTGACCCCCCTGTGCAGCAATAACTGCAGCTAAACGTTTCCTGTAGCTGTTGATCAGTCCTGCACACCGGCTTGGAGGAATTTTAGCCCATTCCTCCGTTCAGAACAGCTTCAGCTCTGGGATGTTGGTGGGTTTCCTCACATTAGCTGCTCGCTTCAGGTCCTTCCACAACATTTCCATTGGATTAAAGTCAGGACTTTGACTTGGCCATTCCAAAACATGACCTTTATTCTTCTTTAACCATTCTTTGGTAGAATGACTTGTGTGCTTAGGGTCGCTGCATGACCCAATGATGGCAAGCCGCCAAAACCATGATACTACCACCACCATGTTTCACAAATGGGATAAGGTTCTTATGCTGGAATGCAGGGTTTTCTTTTTTCCAAACATGACGCTTTTCTTTTAAACAAAAAGTTCTAATTTGGTCTCATCCGTCCACAAAATATTCTTCCAATAGCCTTCTGGCTCATCCACGTGATCTTTAGCAAACTGCAGACGAGCAGCAATGTTCTTTTTGGAGAGCAGTGGCTTTCTCCTTGCAACCCTGCCATGCACACCATTGTTGTTCAGTGTTCTTCTGATGGTGGACTCATGAACACTAGCCAATGTGAGAGAGGCCTTCAGTTACTTAGAAGTTACCCTGGAGTCCTTTGTGACCTCGCCAACTATTACACGCCTTGCTCTTGGAGTGATCTTTGTTAGTCGACCACTCCTGGGGAGGGTAACAATGGTCTTGTATTTCCTCCATTTGTACACAATCTGTCTGACTGTGGATTGGTGGAGTACAAACTCTTTAGAGATGGTTTGTAACCTTTTCCAGCCTGATGAGCATCAACAACTCTTTTTTTGAGGTCCTCAGAATTCTCTTTTGTTCGTGCCATGATACACTTCCACAAACATGTTGTGAAGAGCAGACTTTGATAGATCCCTGTTCTTTAAATAAAACGGGGTGCCCCCTCACACCTGATTGTCATCCCACTGATTGAAAACACCTGACTTTAATTTCACCTTCAAATGAACTGTTTATCCTAGAGGTTCACATACTTTTGCCACTCACTAATATGTAATATGGAATCATTTTCCTGAGGAAATAAATTACCAAGTATAATATTTGTGTCTCATTTGTTTAACTGGGATCTCTTTATCTACTTTTAGGTGTTGTGTGAAAATCTGATGATGTTTTAGGTCATATTTAGGCAGAAATATAGAAAGGGTTCGCAATATATAAAATACATTTAAAAAAAGCAAAAAGTGTGCTAATACGAAAGTCATACAGGGACTGCAATGTTCCAGCTCATTTATTAACCAGGGCCTGGCTTTTGGTCACTTTGACATCTGGATTAATTACAATAATGAATTTAACCATATCCAATACGCTCATTGTTAGTTTGCCAAATTTTAGCGGAGAGGAGATTTTCTCTGAAATTTCTGCCCTATTCAGTGCAACCTAAATCCAGGCTCAGGTTTAAGCCCTGTAATCTGACAGTAGTCTGAAAATATCTGATTTGCCAAAGCTTACAGGATAATGTGCTGTAATCCATCAAAACTGATCGATTTGCAATTATGTGCATCGTAGCTCATTGGTTATGATAAATGACCCAGAAATCTTGAATAGTCCTTCTTCTGAGTGGAAAGATCAGAAGCCGTACCTTCTTTAATGAAGCTTTTGTTAAAGCCAAATACCTTTGACTAACAGCCTGGTTTTTGTTATACTGTATATGTACTCTCTAGTTTGATCCTGTGCTAATGCTAATAAAGTGATCTGGAAAACTGCCCAAATCTGTGCACAGGTTAATTATCTTTATTAATTCTTTTTTTTTTATTAATTAAGATAAATTAATTCATCTTTATTAATCACTGGTACACTTTAGAGATGTGATTTGAACTAACGCATGTTTTTGGAATTCAGAAGGATACCATCCAAAGGAAAAATGAGTACAACTGTGAATTCTCATGTGAAGCAGAGGCGTTTCTAGACGACTACTTGTCATACTGGGGCACACACCAAATTTAGAGGGGCACAACTGTACCCCTCTGCTTGACAATCTGCCATAAGGTCACAACTGTGTGTAAAAATAAGGTTGTTAAACACTAAATAGATTAAGCAAATTTAACACTGTGGTGGGTGTTACTCTGCCATGGATGTGTAATGAAGAACTAACTAACACTATTTTTTTTGTATTAATTGCATTAAGTAAATATAGCTATGAGCTGTCATTATCAGCCTAGTTGACTTTCTGATAAATATTTACAGTTACTGATTTAGTCCGGCACACTGAATCACCATAAGATCTTGTGTCTCATGATTGGCTGCACCTCCCTCAGTCACAGCCCAACCCAACTGAAAGGCATCACCGGGACATGAGCCTGAGGCAATGCAGTATTTGGGCTATTAGTGAGCATTAAACCGCTGTGCTTACTGAGAACAAAATACAGCAATGGGTAAGGAAATATAATAATTAAGGAAAGTAAATAAACACTGAAAAAGAATACATGGGGTGTTTTACTGCAAAATGGGTTAATCTTATGACTACATTTTAGTTCTCACACACTGACATTTTAAACTACTGGAATAAGGTCAGTGTGCGTGAACTTCATCAGCTGAGATGAAGCTAAACACCATGGATACATCAGATTCTTAAAGTTGTTTTCCATTCTGTGTGATTTACCTTGATTTGGATCAGCGGGAAAGCTCAGCGTGTTGATGATAATTGGATTGTCAGACTGCATTCTCTCAAACTTTTAGATTAATAACTATTACCACATGCCCTCTGACATCAGGCTGTAGAAAAGCCGTTATATAGTTGAGTCCGAGACGTTATATAGTTGAGTCCGAGTCAAAACCAAGACTGAAAGTGGCTGAGACAGAGATGAGACCGAGTCCAGATGAAAAGAAGAAAATTGAAAAAATGTATTCGTTTGTAATTCACTTTACATTTATTTTTCGTCATATAATATAACTGTAACAACCGCGGACAGAACGAGAGGGATGTGCGCAGATTCCACTGCACAGATAGGATTTATTAAAGAAATGATCCAGACACCAAAAAACCTAAACAACCCAAACCAAAATTAGCGATGAAAACAAAGGAGGCGTTCGGGAAAACGCGCAAAAAGGGAGAACGCTATAGAAGCTCGGAGGAAATGCGGAAATAGCACGACAGACTAGGAGTGAAAAACAAACACGGCAACCAGGAGGATCAGGAGGAAACAGAATGCTCGGTACACTCAGGCGGGACCGAGACAATACTTCGCCCCAAACACCTCAAACAACCGACCTTATAAACAATGTCCCACAAGTGATGAAAATAAACAATCCAGGGTCCGTAGTTGGGAAAGGGCTCCCGTATTGGATGTCAAGAGGCATGTGACCCATCGGAGAATTCTGGGTAATGTAGTTTGGCTCGCTTACCGTGGAGATAACTGAAAGAAAAACAAGGGCTTGACAATAACATAATTGTAATTATTAATAAATCACATTTTATTTCATCATATAACATTAAAAATATTATTAATTATTATTGTATTATAGTCTTAGTCAAACTAAGGCAATGTAACGTTGGGAAGCAAATGATAGTGATGATTCTGCTTCTCTCAAACTTAATCAGAATCACCACATAAACTCACCTGGACATAAACAACAACATCCATTCTGTCCATTTTTATTATTAAATGTGAAAACATCATACTAATAATTCCAGATTTTGTGTCTTAACGTCAGACTATACAAAATAAGATACTGAATGAGAAGAGCAGGAACTTGTTTCAGTTGACAAGTTCAGTTGATAATTAACTTTACCTCAAGCAGATGCATTGGACTCAGCTGGTCTCGACAACAATTTCTGAGTCCACCTTAAACCAAGTCCAACTGAGCTTGAGACCAAGACGAGACCGAGACCACTCGTTTATGGTCTCGAGACTGGTCTTGAGTACTAAAACACTATATATGGGTGTGGTAAGTGGTACCGTATGACCCTAACCTCATAATATGAAACTCATGAGATGTCCGTGCCTAAATTGTAGTGTATGTTCACCCCAAAGGCAGAGTCCGAACTGAGACCTGATACCTGGGTGAATATGGCTTGTACGTGACATTCTCTTCCCGAAAGGTCATTGTTTTATCATCAGTCTTTGTCAGCCGAGAAGCTGCTTAAACATGGTTTAATGGAAGTGTTCTTTTTAATCAAAAACAGACATTTGACTGGTTTGAGCATTGAGATTATGAATTCATGTCGTTATCTAGAAAATTAGATTACGTGGAGCAGCGATGAATAATTTGTGTCCCGGAGGTCAAAATGCTACAAAATTGAATCTTCAGAGACACCGAGCTCCATGCCAGACAAAGCTGAGGATGAATGAGCTGCAATCACAATGGGCATTGATTGTATTTCTCGAGACAGACGAGGTCAGCAGATAAATCTACACAAACGCATGATGCCACAAAGATGCTTTTCATTACACACACCTTGAACACACGTGGCTTTGGATTAGTGAATCACAGATGAATCGTTTGGTTAGAATGACTCTCAACTGAATTAAATATGTGATCCTCAAAATAACAAGTCCCTCAGCAATGTTTCCTCTTTAGAGAACCGACTTAAGCTTGTATATCATGTACTACAGATACTCCCTGTCACAAATCAAGGAGTTTAATACAGTATATATTGTCCAGATCATATTGTAGCCTACCTTAAACATGCTTAAAACATTTACATTCACCTACAGTTAGGCTCAATCATTAATACAAAGCTTATTCTGTAGTACAGTAGTGTGTATCTGGTAATTTATTGAATAATGTATTGAGAGTGAAAAACAATAACAAAATGGCTATTGTCATGACCATGGCTTTTCCTCACTACATTATTTCATAATAATAAGTGCTGAATATCTGATGTAATTTATTGAAAAATGTATTGAAAGTGAAAACAAAAACAAAACTCACAAAATCTTAAATGGAACTACCTAAGGCTAACACCAATACTACTGTGATATAATAGTCACTTTCCTGATTTGATTCTTTAACTACTGATCTAATCAAGTGAATCAAACTGTGGGAGAATGAGTCAGTGATCCCTATAATTTGGCTATGGTGCAGAAACTTTCCCATTTATGTCATTTAGCAGACAAGCTTATCTAGAGCGACTTACAACTGATTCTTACAATCCAAGCAATTGTGGGTTAAGAGTATTACTCAAGGACCCAACAGTGGCATCTTGGCAGAGGCAGGATTTGAACCCTACGCCATAGTGCAGTACCTTAACCGCTAGGCTACCACAGTCCAACTATTTTTAATAGCCCATGTTCCTGTGAGGATGTTTTACTGTCTGTTTGAATCTGTAGCCTTCATCTAGCATAGTGGTGAATCACTGACTCCCTCTGATCTGATTCACTGCTCATATAAACACTGTCAGCACATACACATGAATATGTGACGAGAGGAACACTGCTATGTGAGATAACTCATGCAGCGCCCTGACACTTATAAATCGATGCATATTACCATTGCCTTGATGTCAGTATCAGATCAGCACATTTCCTGAAAACTTGCCATCACAGCTGCCTATCTGCAAACTGCAAATGCAGGAAGGAATTTGAAATGTGGCCTACAGGAGTTAAGTGGTGCTTTGTTGGTTGAGCTTCAAGTGCCCCCATAAATGCCTAGTTGAGTTTAAGTCAGGTAGCTGTGGAGGAAAGTCCACGACACTCAGAATACTCATTTGATATTGTTTTGGTCTGTGCGTAGTTGTTGCACAATTTTGAAGACAGACACAGTTGGAATCTATCAAATAAAAATAAATATGTTTCATCCCCACTTCTCCTTACCAGGGTCATGGGAGCACTGGTGTGCCTATCTCCAAAAATACCCTGAGCAGGGCAACTGTCCATGGCAGGGTAGAGTCGCTGTTAAGTGTCAACCATCCGGTATGTGTGCGTCCCATATGTGTGTGTGAGTGTGAGTGCATATTCTCCACTCAGTTTACTTTCTTGTAAAGGTTTTTGCATAAGTTTTTAAGTCTCAAATAATAGCCATACTCGAAAAAAACATAGAAACACTTCAGCATGCTAAATGAGTTACCGTACTCCTTTACTGTCCACCAGTTGGATGAGATAAACTTAATTCTTTTCACACATGGAGGATTTGCTGATGGACCTCAAGGGCAATTGCTGTCTGGCTTGCAATGTAAAAAGCCATATGTTTTGTAAGCGCTACAACACAAGAATAGTCCTTGAAACAATTAACAGATGCCCTCATCCAGAGTGACTTAGAGCTGCCACCATAAGATTGTTTAATTTAGTCAAAAGATACTTGATCAAAGGCAAACCAGAATTAGTCTCTGAGCCGGCAAAAGGATGATTCTTTTCTATTTTTGTTGGATCATTAATAGGGTTGGGTATTGAATCCTCCAAAATTAAAAAGATATCTTCGAGAACTGGTGCGTCATGTAATGTAATGTAATGATGTATGGCACCATGTAGTTTTGTTTTGATACACTCTACTATAGGAAGATTTGAAAAGGATTTACAAATCATCGTATTCTATTTTTATTGATGTTTTACACAACGTCCCAACTTCACTGGAATTGGGGTCGTAATACTGTAGGTTTAAATGTCAATAAAAAAGGCTTAATGTACAAATGATTACTATTGCAATTGAAATATATGTATAAAAATATATTCTTTATGCCTAAACCTTTGGCACATGTTTTTCACCATTTTTGTAATCAGAATCGATAAAATGCAAATGATACCAACCCTAATCATTACAATCGTTAGTTCTTTACCCTGTGTGGCCAATTGGTACAAAGTCGATATCCCCTGTGTTGAGTTTATAACTGCTCAAAAGACACACTGGACGTTTCAGTAGCAGTGCACTGTGGTTCATAATGTAGCTCTTGCCTCCATATTCGAATGACGTTTAACCTATCAGATATTAAACGAAGCTCCACGGAGGTCATGTTATACCAGACCACCACTGACTGACTGGCGCCGCAGGAGGTTGTGTTCCCTAAAAGCTTCTCTGCACGAGATCCAGCCTTTGATCCACACTCAGCTCATTTTCATGACTGCCTGGAGTGTGAGCATCATGAGCGAGGTTCAGTCCGCTGAATCTTCTGCCAGAGCATTGCACAGATCACGGAGACAGGCATGTTGTAGTCTCAGACTTGATGGGTATTAAGACCACTACACACTGAATGTGATGCAAAAAATTGATGCCAAAATGCATTTTCTTTTACATTGAGTAGACGTACTTTTCATTCCACTAAAGAGTTTTCATCACACAGAGTTTTCAACTGTCTTACAATCCAAGCAATTTTGGGTCATTGGCCTTGCTAAGGACGCAACAGTGATAGAGGTGGAGCTTGAAATCTGGACGTTCTTACACCACCGGTCCCATAAATTGGCGTGTATAGTTTTTTTGGTGTGTATAGTTTTTTTGGTGTGTATAGTTTTTACGCCTAGTTTTCGGACGTGATTTTTTTTTTCTGTGACCTGGTTCAAAATTTTCCATAGTGACAAAACAGACATAATGAACAAAATGCCATCAAGTGATGAAGACATTGTTTTGCTGCTCACATAAAAATTCAGCCACTGGTATTATCTGATATTACATCTGAGGTACATCTGATTTTGGAAAAAAGAAATGAGAACAGAGAGTTTCAGCATCTCATACAAAAGCTGAAACATTTTTTTTAGCCTGAACACCATCATTTGATTTAGGAGCTCTATCCAATTATATATCATGTTTAAGCTTCACTGGAAAAATTCGGACATAGAACGATCTGTTCAAAGTTTTCTTGCCATAAAATCGAATAAAAATTCTGACTTTGAACATTGCCACCCTAAATAGAGCATTAAATGGTAAACAGGGTGGGATCTTCCAACCATGATACTTTAATCCAGTCCAGTTGGTGGCGATAATGTACCAATATGGTATGCCAACCGCCTTAAAACCCAAAATATTATATTATTTTATATATACGGGTGTGATTTCAGACCCACTTTCAGTCTCGCTGCTGCTGTACCAGTGATAAGACAAGCACGTTTGCCTCAATGGCTATATGGCAACGCCTCATGTTTTTATTGATTTTATGCATTTTATTACATTGCTTTGCTTCAGTCATGCTTTTAATCATTAATTACATACAAATATAGGCATAATAAATCATTTGGGCGTCTGGAACAGATGAATTTTATCTACATTAATTCTTATGGGGAAATTCGATTTAGACTTTGAACAAATCTGAATTTCAACAGCCTCTCAGAATCAATTACTAATTCTGAGGTTCCACTGTATTAAGAATATTACTATTATTTTATTAACATCATCCCCTGAACCTGAACATTTGATAAGCAAGTACAATGGTTCTGATTAAGAGGGAACAACAAGAGGGAAAAGGAACATGAAGACTTAAACATACTGTTTTTACTCAGCCTTGTGCCAAGTATGAAAAGGCTGCCAGTGGAGAGGCAGACTGAACACACAGGATCTTCTGCATGAGGGGCAGAAGTGATTGGTCAGTGAGTTTTTGTCGCTGGCAAAAGTTCACAAAAACAGTACAGAGAACAAATAAATGACATCGCATTTTCGCCAACACTGAATAAAAACACTGAATAACTTATATAGAACAGTGACGTTTTTGATGATCAAATCGCAACCAGTGAGCTTTTTGTAAATGCTGCAAACATGTCGGCTGTGTGGAAGCAGGGCTCTTCAGCGCAAACGTTTTGTTCACTCTTGCTAAATGACTTAATGTAAATGTTCATTTGCAGCTTCTTTTTAAAGACATGAGTGTGCCATGTCCCCATTGCTTTTACAGTGTTCATCGGGTCAGTCTCATTACCTAGCGAGTACCCTTGCAGCCTACTTCCTGTGTAAGGTGCTCTCAGAGCTTTCTAATCGAAAATGCAACCCTAAGACTGGTTAATGAGACATTATTCCTGATTACTGATTGCATCATACCTACTAGAACTCTAGCAAAGAACCCTAGCAAAGTTTTACAAGTAAGGTTTCCTTTTAAGGAACATCCTAACAAGCAAATCTTTGACGAGTTGTGACGAGAGGAACAAATAAAATGTAGACAGAAGCTAATATAAGAACATGAGAGAGAACGTAAGCCCTTCTGTATGAGATGTGTGTAACAGCCTTTGGCGAAAGAGTTTCATTAGACTTGTTGCCACAATGCCGCAGCAGATTGAACAGGATCTGAAAATTGTGCTCCTGCATCATATACAAGAACCTTAGCATTTAGTTTGACGCCTCACACCCCTGAATGAACCAGACGGGTCAGATGATCAGGCTCTGGAGTGTGTGTAGAACACCTGAAGACAAGTATCAGCAGAGGTGAGGTTCCTAAAAAGGGGAGTTATCATACACAGAAGGCAGACAGGCAGCTGTTTATGGTATTCAAATTTTCTGGGGTCTTTAAAGGGATTCAGTGGGTCTAGGACTATGTCCAGACTGCAGGGCAGCTTAAATCTGAGTATCAGACCAAGCGGCTGCAGTGTAAATACCAAACCTCACAAGATACCAAATCCGATTTTGGGCAATAGGGTGGCACAACAGTCTAAGACGCTAGCCCACCACTGTGGTGACCCGAGCCAGGCATCCCGGGCAGGAATGATTGGCTGTCTGAAGGAGGGTAGGCCGATTAGAAGGACCTTCCCCTGCCAGCAGGCTGTCCAGGCATGCTTATGCCTGTGCCTTGTGCTGTCTGGGGATTGGCATCAGAAACCGCACGGCCCTGACTAGAAAGAAAATGCAAATAAAAATCCGATTTGAGCTGTCAGTCTGAACATAACCTTGGTTTCTAATTGATTCCAAAAAGGCAGAAACTGCTGCAAGAAGCTAATGCAGGGGTAATAACGGAATGCCCTAGACATTTGAAGCAGAGGGTGTCACCTGCATATAAATCACCTGGAATACAGAGGGCTAAGCATGATGGTCACTGGGTTATAGCTGACTTTGAAAGCCAATGATGTCCTGAGATGAGCTGTGGTTTTGCCTCCACATTTATAACGCAGAAGTTGTTAGTTCATTGAAATCCTCAAGAAATCTTCCTCCAGTTTGTGTTGGAAGGTGATGTGCTCATGCTCTAGAAGTTTTTCAACCACAATAACATCTACTTTAAATCTTTAAATGTCTATCAGGGGTGGAAACACACCTCCAAGAGTGGTGGGGCCAAATTGTTGCTGGGGAAATCTGGGAATCATTTACTTGTGGCATTAAGAAATTTGGAACAAGCTATTTTGATGCATTTAAAAGTATTTCTATATACCTATAACACTTGTGGTATTGGATAGTAAATACAATTGCTATATTTGTTTTGTACACATGGGAACCCCTTGTTCCAGTCACCGCCATTAGAAAGTTTCTACAATGAACTTTGCTAATTTTAACATTCATTTTCTTCGCAAAATTCTCCTTTCAGATTTTGTTTACAAATTGTTTACTATTTGATGTAGTCCAAAGTATAAAGCACCACTGATGAACTGGGCACAATCATTAACACAAACCTTAATTTATAACAAAATGTTTATTGGAGAACTATTCAAAGTAACTATTATTCTTTATGGTAGAGTGTCCAGACAGAAGCCTCTCCTCAGTAAAAGACACAAAATCTCACCTGGAGAAACTGTGAGAAACAAGATTACCTGGTCTGATCCCAAAAACTGAACACTGCCATAAAGTCCAGATTGGTGGAGTGCTGCAGTGATGGTTGACCTTCTAGAAGTTTCTCTGCACAGGATCTTTGGAGCTCAGCCAGAGTGACCATTGGGTTCTTGGTCAGCTCTCTTACCAAAGCCCTTCTCCCCCGATTTCTTTATTTGGTGGGGCGACCAGTTCTAGGAAGAGTCCTGGTTCTTCCAAACTTCTTCCATTTAAGAATTAAAGAGGCTGTTGTGCTCTTGGGAACGTTCAGTGCAGCAGAATTTATGTAGCCTCCTCCAGGTCTGTCTCTCCACACAATCCTGTCCGGCTCTCCCACGACCCTGTATAGGATTAAGTGGATAAGAAAGTGAATGAATCAATGAATGAACGAATGGATCTTTGTCTATAGTAGGCTACCAGCTGAATAGCTAACTTAAACCTAACTTTTAGTACTACATGTAGTCTGTTCTAACTATAGCACAACATGTACCAACAAACATTTTTATGAACACTGTCAGCATTGATTGCTTGCTTCATTAGACTACCTTCTCAAGGAGCTAACTGCTAGCTAGCATCTGTGAAGAACATCAAATCCTAGCTTAACATAGTAAGAACTAATGCTCCAGACCAAACATAACATGTCCTAACATAGAACATGACCATTAGCTAGTGGTTTAAAGTACTTTAAAAAGACTTAAAACACTTATAGGCTTAACATTTAAAACACTTAAAGTCTCCAGCACCCTCTGGAACCCTTGGATAAACTGATTAGGATAAACTGCTTAGAAAACGAGTGAGAGTGAGAGATTAGCGTGTGTAGCAGCAGTCCTCTCACTGAACAGCTGCACAGTCTTCGGAATGCATCTCCAATGTCCTGTCCCAAACTGAAATTAAGATTTTATTGGTTATGCATCTCGTGCCTGTAGGGCAGTGCTATGAGCAGTTCAGGGGTTTAAACGGAACCAAAACGTTTGATGCAGTTTTGGTGAGCACAGTGGTACCTCGGTTCTCGTTGTTAATTCGTTCCAGAAGGCTTGGTAAGAACCGAAAACAATGGGTACCAAGCAAATGTTTCCCATAAGGAATAATGTAAATTGAATTAATCCATTCCAAACCCCTAGAAAATAAATCCACACTGTGTAAGGCATTGTATGCATTAATGGAGTTACATAATGGAGTACAGGAGCTCCCTGGTTTATGATGGGGATATGTTCAACACATCCATCATATGTTAAATATATCATGAACCGAGGAGTTTAATATAGTCTGTACTGTTTCATAGTGGAGCCGATCACCTCATTAACACTTACATTAACACTTACATTAACCTACAGTCACATCATTAGCATCAAGCTTATTTTATGAAGTGTTGAAAAATGTCATGTCATTTAGTGAGTAATGGACTGAAAGTGAAAATAAATGCAAAACACTTACTCTATTGGTAAACTCAGGGTTCTAGCTGCTATTGCTAACGACAGCCTGAAAGCAAATTTTCCTTTCAGTTAGCTGTCATCACTAACCATTTTAAAACCCATGCGGACTTATTTGCACTACGAATACAGCACTGTAGATGTAAAAATAAGAAAACCACTAAACACAGCAGAGAACAAGCCAACATCGAGAACCAAAACATTTTTTCCAGTCAAAACTGCCCCATAGTTTTGGCATCCCTGATGTCTACAGTACAAGAGTGTAGGAGCAGTTTGAAAACTTTCCACACCTGTCATTGTTGCATCTGGAGTTGCGGCGTTCCTAGAACTGCTACAGAACAAACTGCCGCTCACATGTTGCTGCATAACCAATTAATTTTTGCCCAGCAAGCGCCTCTCTGTATCAGTGAGGCAGTCAGCCTTGTTTTTCCCCAGTCAGAAAAAAAGCAGCCTATAATGAGATGAATTCAGGCTGCGGATTAAGAGACGAGGTGTGTAGCTGGGCGGCAAGCAAAGCAATATTTGCTAAAAGGTCATTGAATTTTGTAATTATATTCCCACGGTTTTGTGTGTGCGTTCCAACTGCTTTATCGGAACGAACAGACGATGCCCACGAGGACGACTTCCCTCAGATTGCACGTTGCGTTTATTTATTGGTACGTTATTTTGTTTACAGCCTAAAGCTCTCCTTTGGAGCTGCATGAATTATTCAGCGCCTACCCTCGCGAAATTGATGATCTTTAACTTTGTCGTCTTTCATCCATATGCATATATGTTCATTTATCTGGACCTGCGTTCCATTACCCGCAGGAATAAAGTATCCGAGGGGGCGAGCCGAGTGTCAGCGGGAATGTTTAGAGCCGCGTTACCTGGTGCAGGCTTTGCTGCTTCACGCTGAAATTTCCAAATTAAATTCAGCCACGCACAGAGGACTTGAGTTATTTAGTTCGGGGTAAATGCACAATGGAGCGGCCCATGATGTTGCGAGACGCACTCGCGCAAACAAGCTGACCAGCACAAAGCTTATAGATTCATGACCTGTCAAGCGGGCGTGTGCAGGCAAGTGCTTTATTACATACGATTTCTCAATGAGGCCATGGTGTGTTTGACAGTATATTATTCCTTTTAGCCTTACACACGCTGTCTGGATGTACTGTACTTGATGTTATTTGCATTTAAGTTACAGAGCATGATGATTTCGCCTAAATTAGCTTTTCTATCATCGACGAGCTACGCTTTCCCCATTTAAACTCATGACAGTCCGGGAATGCTCCATTAGGCTTACATACTGTTTGTGATCTGTTATCTGAATCTCTGTTAAAGCTTGCAACAAGTTCTTGTGAGCTTACAGAACCTACAAATGAGATTCACCGGCTATGTGTCTCAGATCGAGACCTGTTATTCATAGTGCTCTACAGCTGGACTGAGCATTTGAAGGCTGGAAGCCACCAACAAGTAAGCTGGGATTTGAACTCTTTGGATTATTTGTTTATTTATAAAGCTTCTCCACTGACCTAGCACTACCTTGGTTTTGAATCCCTAACATTACCCTTTCAGCGCTAAATGGTGACCGATATATAAGGGTGTGCGACATGTACTGACGTCGTACAATCTGTCTTACTGGGCAAGGGATTACTTTGGCAAGCAAGCACTGCAATGCAGAGTTACATTCACAAATGCCACTTAAAACGTTACTGTGCAAAAAATAAGCCTCATGTTAACCATGTCCAGAAGTGGCGTCGACTTCTCTGAGCTTGGAGGCTTCTGGGATGGACCATCACCCAGTGGAAACGGGGATTGTGCTCAGACCAATCAGTATTCCAGATCTTTTTTGGAAGAAATGGACACCGTGTGCTCTGGACTAAAGACGAAAAGAAAAGGACCATCCAGACTGTTATCAGCAACAAGTCTGAAAGCCAGGCTCTGTTATGGGGTCGGGTCAGGGCCCTTAACAAAGGTCATTTACACTTCTGTGATGCAGCATTAATGCAGAAAAGTACATTAAGAATTTACAGCGACATAAGCTGTCTTCAAGACAACATCTTTTCCAGGGACGTCCAAGCATTTTTCAACAAGACAATGCAAAACCACATGCTGCACACATTACAAAGGCATGGCTGCAGAAGAAGAGGGTACAGGCACTGGACTGGCCTGCCTGCAGTCCTGACCTGTCCCCAATAGAGAATGTGTTGAGAATTTTGAAACGAAAAATGCGACAACGGGACAAAATGACACCTGAAACACCTCAATGCTTCGGATTCACTGTCTGAATAAAAAGCAAATGACTCTTCAGATAGCAAATGATTTATCAGTTTATTGGTGTTACAGCAAAAGTGCGACTGTAATACAAAAGCTATTAGAACCATAATCCTCGGCAACTAACAGAACGCACTGGAATTGGAAAACTGTTAAAAATGACTGATAGCGTTTGCAGAGTGAATCGTATTTCCAGGTCGTGTATGTTTTAGTCCAAATGACTTTTGCCATTGAGTCGGTGCTTTGTAAGGGAAGATTAACTAATGACTTCTTGTTAGCCGTTTCCATTTTTTCTGATGTAGAATAATTAATGACGTAATTACGTGGGAGAGGAGGGTGACCAGCATGCTGGGTCATCAGAAAATCCTCAGTGCAGTTCTGTCTGCTGTGTAATCTTGACTTCCATGTACTGTAGGAACTCCTAATCTTTATTATTATTATCCACTTAGAATATAGAACAGACAAAGAAACGAACTAGTATGTCATAGGAGTGGACAGGAAGGACGTGAGCCCAAAATGTAGCGACACACAAGAAACTGAGATAAGGAGCTATATACAGTGGTGCTTGAAAGTTTGTGAAACCTTTAGAATTTTCTATATTTCTGCATAAATATGACCTAAAACATCATCAGATTTTCACACAAGTCTTAAAAATATATAAAGAGAACCCAGTTAAACAAATTAGACAAAAATATTATACTTGGTCATTTATTTATTGAGGAAAATGATCCAATATTACATATTAGTGAGTGGCAAAAGTATGTGATCCTCTAGGATTAGCAGTTAATTTGTAGTCAAGTGTTCAAAACATAAATGACCAAGTATAATTTTTTGTCTCATTTGTTTAATGGGGTTCTCTTTATCTCCATCCTAATATCCATGTTTTGGATGTGATTTTTTGGGTGTCCACAAACTTTTGTCTATATAGTGTATATATGGAAGAGGCAGGGCAATTAGACAAGACTATGCTGGGTGAGATGATTCAGAACTGACAGTGCGTTTCATTTTGTTCCACTTTGTCCCTCATAGTCACAGTCAACACAGCCATGGAACCACAGTACGAGGTCACCATGCAGTGCTTGGTGATCCATTGACTGCCCTCACTCGCTGCAAAAGTGGGCTAGCATAGTATACTGCTGGACCACGCAAGAGCTTTCTGAATCTCTAAGCCTACGATGGAATTTGTTGTGCAGTACTGTGCAAAAGTCTTAGACCACCATTAGATTAGATATAACATTATATCTATATATTATTTCCCAGTGTCTTTATTAGAATAGTACCAGAAAATACAGAAATTTGTATGAAAACTGTTTCTATAGGCTACAGTGTTAAGTATTTAGTGTGACCTCCCCTTACACTTGAGCAGTAGCAGCATCTGCTGGTTCATCAGGATGCCTAGTTGATCCTTCCAGAGTCAGAAAAGCTTGATCTGGGATGGTCTTTTGGGAAAGGTAGCAGCCAAGAAAAGGCTAAGCTATACCAAAGCTCACAAAGGTTGGAATGAAGATCAGTGGAGTTGAGTCTCAGGGACAGTGGTAACCTAGTGGTTAAGGTACTGAACTATGGAGCAGAAAGTCAAGGGTTCAAATCCCACCTCTGCCAAGCTGCTACTGCTGGGTCCCTGAACAAGGCCCTAAACCCATGGTTGCTTGGATTGTAAGACTATCAATTTTAAGTCGCTCTGGATAAGGGCATCTGCTAAAAACAAAACTGTAAATAAGTGACAAATTCAATTTGGAATTTTTGGGTCAGAAATATGATATGTATGGTAACTATATATTAGCTAAAACAACAAATCTAATGGTGCCCTTACAGACAGTACTGTATTTCCTCAATTTTTAAAAGAAAAATTACCAAAAAAGTGCTTGTAAAAATGTGTAATGGTGTCAGGTTCTGTAATGTAAAAGTGAAATGGTTTTGTTGTTTTGAGCCTGCTCCATTTTTCTGCTGTATAACTATACCGGGCTCCTTACAGAGCTGAAATTCTTCAATAAAGGAAAAAAAAAACATTTATTATTTAGTCGTAGAGGAAAGTTTTAAAGCAAATGGTGTGTAAAGCCCAAAAAAACAAAAGCATGTGGCGGACGGACAAGCAACCTGTGCCACATGGTGCAATATGCATCACAGGAGAAGCTCAGAGCTGGAGTCTCAGGGTAATTATCCATGTGCCCTGCTGACTTCATGTAAAGCGGTGAAGAATGGCGCGCCAATGAAGACCTTGCCCGGGGCGCTTCCCTAGATTTATGCTCGGCACGATGGAATGGCTCCAGGCTCGCGCTGCCAGAGAGTGAAAAGGTGGAGGTGGTGGAGATCGGGTAAGAGCTATAGGAGGTAAGACAAAACTCACTTGATTTTAATAAGCTCTGCCTCAGCATCTGGAGAACAGCCAGCTGTTTTAAATACAGCACCAGACGGTGTGTCATGCCCGAAATTCACAAAGGCGGCTCATTGTACAGATGTTTATTCTTTATTAGATGATACCCCAAAGATAAGATCCAGCAAAATGACTTGTCTAAGTCTTGTCTATGTTCTTCAAAGATTCTAGATGATCAGAACATAGGACCATTTGTGAATGACCAGGAGTTCTGCAGTAATTCCTCAGAATGTGGCCTGTTGGCTAGAATAATAGAAACAAAGTGAAACATTACCAAACCAGGTAAGGCTAATAAGTTAAACTAATAAGAAAACACTCTATGGATGATACAAGTTCACAATAGTTGAGCACACATAAGGAGAAAGACGTCAACATTAAACAAAAAATAATGCTAAACCTAAAGCTGCCAAGGAACTAAACATCAAACTGGCATACACAAAAGCAACAAACTATGAAGTCAGGTACAAACCATAAAGTGTAAAGGAGGAAGGACCCATGGAAAGACTACCGGCATAAAAAAGATCTAAAAGTATCATACATTTCCATTCTCACATCCTGCTGTTGTGATACAATGTATGGTCGTGTTGTGTTTGTGTGCCTGCGTGTGTGCTATATTGTGTATGTATGTCCAACGGGTGGTTGGCAGAAGATATGAGCAGCTGTTGTCAGGATATTAAGTGCGTCCCTCCTTTCTTTTCCTAATTAACACTTTAATTACAGCTAGATGACTCCTGTAGTTCATTAAGGTGCTACATGGGAAGTGAGTAGATGAGAACGCACCAGGGCTGGAGACGTGACAGCAGCGGTAAGAGCCATTAGGAAGATTAAACGCCGTTACAAAGACTGTCGAATTCACTTTGTAACGTAAAAAGAAACCACTCTTGCATTAGCGGCGATCACGTTTAGACATTTTTTGACAGAATTAAACCACCAAGACCAACAAGAAGACTACAAAACATGGCACCAGCAGGCTCCAACGATTCCCAGATGGTTGGCAAGAAGAAACAGAATCCAGTTTGGTGAGAAAATAGCGGCTCAGACATGTTCCACTTGGCAACACGCCCTTCATGTGAATTAATTAACCATGAAGAGCCAGAGCAGGCTGCCAGGAAGTTTTGAGACTTTGATTTGATTTGAAATGTAGGTATTACAGGTTATCCAATTAGGAAAACCATCTATTATTGGGTTCGACCTTTTTTGTTCTCAAACCAGCTTGGATTCTTCAAAGCATGAATTCAGCAAGGTGTTTGAAAACGTTGCTTAGAGATTCTGTTCTATGTTGGTGTGATTGCATCATGTATTTCCTTCAGATTTGTCAGCTCCTTTTGAATGTCATTTACATCCCAAAGATCTTCTACAGAATCAGACATGGTGAGCCGGGAGAACACTGAAGTACAGTTTAACAACCATCCAACGAACGAGGACTCAACAATTATAATAAATTATAATAGCAAATAAAAATCTATCTTTTAACTCCTCCGGACATTGGGGGGTAAACAAATGAAAGTAGTAAAAATACTGCCATATATATATATATATATATATATATATATATATATATAGGACTTACCTACTTAAAGGTTTAAAGTGTATGTATACATGTAGTTTAGGGTTTGGATGTTGTGTAGATGGTAGCGTTCCACTCATGTTATCTCTGATGCATTTACATGTTGATTGCACACAGTTTTATTGTAGAATTGTAGTATGTATTTTATCTTTATATTACAGTAGCATAAAGAGACTATGTGACTTTGGTAATGTCTGGTCAATGTACATTTCGATCACAGAATGTAATGCGGTTGTTAAACGATGCACTTGCTGCATTATCATTCTGGAAAGTAGCCTTTACAAGATAAATTGTAGCCACAAGCCATGCTCAATTTGTATCAGGGGTCTAAAGTGCGCCAAGAAAACCACACCGATACACCAACATCAGCTTGAAGCCTTGTCACAAAGCAGATGTGGTCATTAATTCTGCATCTGCAGCAAAAACAGATTCATCAGTCCAGTCAACATTTTTTCAACTCTTTGGTTGCACTGAACCTGTGTCACTGTAACCTCAGATTCCTGCTCTTGACTTCTCCTGTCTTCTGCCGTTGTAGCCCATCCACCTCAAGATTTTACGTGCCGTGCGTTCAGAAAAGCTTTTCCGACCACCCTCAGTGTTAAGAGAGAGAGAGAGAGCCTTCAGTCTTCTAAAGTGTTTTCAAGTCACTTAACAAAAAAGTGAAGTCTGAACTTCCCAGATGGCTTTTAAGTTTATGCTCATGGGTATTGTGTTAGTAATGACAAACTACAGGTATGCGCCATTTAACGTCCATCCGTTCAACGTCCGTTCACTTCTGCAGCCGAGGACCTCTGAATTATAATAGGAAACATAATCTGCTTTCATGTATAATTTCAGGTCTGTGAGAAAATGGCAGAAAATGAAATGAAAAACTAGTATGAGCAAACCCTTGAGATAGCTGCTGACAAAAAAAGAGAATCGCAGGCAGAAAACAACATGGTATTGTTCCACTCTCATATTTTTTGATAAGTGTTTCAAGTTTTCTAAAAGATAAAAAAATAAAAATTATTGTATTGTACAGTACTTTAATAAATGTGTTCATATTATGTTTTAATCAATATTATTGTTTAAAATAAACTATGTTTTATTTTTGTCTTAACATCATTAAGTCTTTAAATAATGTAAACATTATCTTGAACAATTAAAATAAATTGATAACAAATTTTATTTTTCAAATGTTAAGATGGTAAAATAGAAGAATCACCAAGCCTGAGGCAACAATCTCACGTTTTACACAAAGCTGGAGTTTTTGGCAGCGTGGCAAGGAAGAAAAAATCTGTTCTTTGTTTTCTTAATGTGCCATACTGAGTCAAAATACACAATACCTACTATGAAGCAAATTGCAGTGGTGCTTGAAAGTTTGTGAACCCTTTAGAATTTTCTATATGTCTGCATAAATATGACCTAAAACATCATCAGATTTTCACACAAAGTCCTAAAAGTAGATAAAGACAACCCAGTTAAACAAATGAGACAAAAATATTATACTTAGTCATTAATATTTATTGAGGAAAACTGATCCAGTATTACATATTAGTTGAGTGGCAAAAGTATGTGAGCCCTTTTTGCTTTCAGTATCTGGTGTGACCCCCCTGTGCAGCAATAACGGCAGCTAAACGTTTCCTGTAGCTGTAATTGATCAGTCCTGCACACCTGGCTTGGAGGAATTTTAGCCCATTCCTCCGTACAGAACAGCTTCAGCTCTGGGATGTTTGGTGGGTTTTCCTCACATTAGCTGCTCTCTTCAGGTCCTTCACAACATTTCCATTGGATTAAGGTCAGGACTTTGACTTGGTCATTCCGAACATGAACTTTATTCTTCTGTAACCATTCTTTGGTAAAGAACGGCTTGTGTGCTTAGGGTCCGTTGTCTTGCTGCATGACCCACCTTCTCTTGAGATTCAGTTCATGGACAGATGTCCTGACATTTTTTCCTTTAGAATTCTCTGATATCATTCAGAATTCATTGTTCCATCAATGATGGTAAGCTGTTCTGGCCCAGATGCAGTAAAACAGGCCCAAACCATGGTACTACCACCACCATGTTTCACAGATGGGATAAGGTTCTTATGCTGGAATGCAGTGTTTTCCTTTCTCCAAACATAACACTTTTCTTTTAACCAAAAACTTCGATTTTGGTCTCATCCGTCCACAAAACATTCTTCCAATAGCCTTCTGGCTTGTCTACGTGATCTTTAGCAAACTGCAGACGAGCAGCAATGTTCTTTTGGAGAGCAGTGGCTTTCTCCTTGCAGCCCTGCCATGCACACCATTGTTGTTCTGTGTTCTTCTGATGATGGACTCATGAACATTAACATTAGCCAATGTGAGAGAGGCCTTCAGTTGCTTAGAAGTTACCCTGGGTTGGTTTGTGACCTTGCCAGCTATTACACACCTTGCTCTTGGAGTGATCTTTGTTGGTCGACCACTCCTGGGGAGGGTATCAATGGTCGTGAATTTCCTCCATTTGTACACAATCTGTCTGACTGTGGATTTGGTGGAGTCCAAACTCTTAAGAGATGGTTTTGTAACGTTTTCCAGCCTGATGAGCATCAACAGCTCTTTTTCAATAATCTCCTTTGTTTGTGTCATGATGCACTTCCACATACATGTTATGCGCCCACTCACAACTGATTGGCATCCCATTGATTGAAAACACCTGACTCTAATTTCACCATCAAATGAACTGCTGATCCTAGAGGTTTACAGACTTTTGCCACTCACTAATATGTAATATTGGATCATTTTCCTCAGTAAATAAATGACCAAGTATAATATTTATGTCTCATTTGTGTAACTGGGTCTCTTTATCTACTTATAGGACGTGTGTGAAAATCTGATGATGTTTTAGGTCACATTTATGCAGAAATATAGAAAATTCTAAAGGGTTCACAAACTTTCAAGCACCACTGTATATTTATAGATTCGCCAAACATTTTTATTCACAAATGAGATGCTCCAATCCAACTGAAGGTTAAGAACCTTGTTGAACCTGGGACTTAAACCCCTGACCTTTTGGTCAATTGATCAATTTCTAACCACTGGGACGCTGTATCTGTGAAAGACTCATCAATTTCTAACTGGGGAGTTAAGGGCTTCACTTTGTCTTTGATTTGATCATCTGGAGGGTCACTTTCTCCTCTGTACGAGTCATTTGAGTCACTCTCCTACACACAGTTGCAATACACACTCCGTATCAAGCGTAAAGTGCCTGCAGAGCATTGTGTACCCTCCCTAGCTCTGTGTGTGATAAATCCTCTCATAAACCCGGTGCACATTAAATCACAGCCACTCTTGCCCAGCATGGGGGGTTCAGCCTGCTGCTTAAAGCCTCCATCAATCCTGTGACCCGAGGCTATTGACTTATTGTCATATTGCAACTGCATTATTTAGGGGCATTAAGCAGCCATAAGTATTAATAATCAGTGCGAGAGCCAAAGAACATAATTATCAGCAAGCCATGGGCTCCACACAACAATCATATGGCACATATATGTCAGAAGACAGCGGCCCAATGTCTCAGATCGCCACAAAACTCTTTGACTATGAACTATGACTATGACCCCCCAGCCCTTAGTCTATGACAAGGATGCACAAGTCCAGATCAATGGTGTAGATGTGTGTACAGGAAGGAAAAAGTAAGAGGAATCCCTGTAGTTGCAAATGAGGATTATTCAGGATTAAGCACTTCAGAGATTAGTTCTTTATCATTGTCACGGTTTTACTCAGCTGATGGGAGGCAATGGGATGGAGGTGGACCTAAATGCAACAGTGCTGGCTTTATTTAAACAATTAGAAGCCAAGATCGAAAATTAGACACTGATACAGAGACATGTGAACGGGCCAAAAGTTTTTTATACCCCTGGTGTACAGAGGCCAAAGAGAGAAGGGAAACACCCACCCAAATGCAGAGATACATGTATTATCTTAAATGTTAATGAATGTATCACTAGTATGGTTGGAAACAGCTCTAACATTTGATTCTCAACAGAAACAGAATGACCGCTGTTCCTAAAACGAGGACACATTCAAAAGGATTTTGGCAAGTTCTTGTCAGTGCTATATTATAATATCTACTATAACAGAGTTTAAATTGCTTAAATTGGACCTAAACTCAATTGGTCTTCCAAAAACATTTGAGAGCTATAAAAAAGTGGATGCTTTTTTTGTAATTTGGCCCTGGTTTTCTCCGAGTATTGATTTCAGATGTAATTTCTCCACATCCATGGTGTGCATATAAAAGGAACATCTCACTCATGATTGTTCTCTGCCTTGTCGATTCTCTTTGCTGGTCGTTATTAGGCGAGTTGGAGGAACTCTTGGGGAACATGCTGTGAAGAGCGCAGCTTGCAGAGTGTGTGAAAGTGTTGGCGCCGATGTTGTCTGAGCGAGATTGTAACTTCCAAACAGCTGTTTTGATCCCTGAAGTGATAAAGAACTAATCAGCGCAGCTATGAGCGCCTCTTTCACAATGAATTTTAAATTATATCACACTCTGAAAAACTTTGTAAGCTGCCACCATTTGTCAAAGTTTTGAAGTAATGAGATGATGAGATGTAGAACCGATCTGTTGGCTGTTAAGATTTAAAACTTCCACCCCAACTAAGACTCAGTTTAGACACTTAGGGCTCAGCTGTGGCAATGGCAAGTGGATTGTCAGCCAAATTTGGCCCAGCTGTTCCCAGCCAGAATGAAGGCGCTTCTCTGCATGTGGCCCACATGTAATAGACCAAAGGTAACGTTTGTGCAGGATTTGCATTTTTAGCCAAATGTGGCCCAACAGATGTGGTTCTGGCTGTGTTTTGGCAGCAAGAATTGGTCAGCGCCATCCTTCCATGGTGCTGATAAAAATAGCAAGTGTGACCCAGAACTGGACCATCACTCATTTACCATCAGGAATGAGTTTGTGTGGAACTAATATGTGAACGATAAAATGAGTTTATAATTGTTGCGTCTTTCGTATGTCATTTGAAGTAAGCATAAGCAAATCCAAATTAAAAAAAGGTGGGACAGTACGGAAAATGTAAAACATTGTTCCTTACATTTACATCGACTTTTATTTCAATGCAGATGAACCCGAGATAATTATTGTTTCTTTCTGGTCAGCTTCATTTCATTTAATTTGTTTCATGCCTGCAACACATTCCAAAAAAGGGACCTTTTCACCACACTTAAAAGACGTTTTGGCACCGATGATACCAAGTGATTAAGTGTTTCAGGTGTTACTTTATCCCATTATTCTTTCAAAATTCTCCAGACATTCTCTATTGGGGACAGTTAAGGACTGCAGGCAAGCCAGTCCAGGACCCGTACCCTCTTCTTCTACGACATCTTTTCCAGGGATGTCCATGAATTTATCAACAAGACACTACAAAACCACATGCTGCACACATTACAAAGGCATGGCAAGGCATACCCTGACAGAGTCTGGCTTTTGGACTTGTTGCTGATAATAGTCTGGATGGTCCTTTTTTCGTCTTGGTCCGAAGCACACTGCGTCCATTTCTTCCAAAAAAAGATCTGTTATACTGATGGGTCTCCGTTTCCACTGTGTGATGGCCGCCCCAGAGGCCTCCGAGCCAAGAGAAGTCAACGCCGCTTCTGGACATGGTTAACGCAAGGCTTCTTTTTTGAAAAGTAACGTTTTAGGTGTAATAAAGTAATCCCTAGTAAATGTGGTTCTATCAGCTATTGATGAATGATGGTTCTTGATGCAGTGCCATCTAAGTTTATTCTTGTGTCCTTGCCCTTTAGGCACTGAAATTTCTCCAGATTCCTTGAATCATTTAATGATATTATGCACTGTAGAGGGAGAAATTTGTAAATCCCTTCCAATCTTATTTGAAGAAAATTGGTTTTAAACATTTCAATAATTTTCTCACACAATTGCTGACAAACTGGAGATCATTTGCCCATCTTTCCTTTTTTTTACCTCATTACTAGCTCTAAATTGCCCTTATCCCAACTTTTGGAACGTGTTACAGGCATGAAATGCACTTGCCTCAGCCTGTGTCACCATTTTTGTTGTTGTGTCTACCTTGTTGTTTGTTTGTGTGTTTTTACTCTCTGTTTTTTGTGAAACCCACAGCACCTGCACCTACAATCACATCCGTCTCCTTTTCTATGACCAAGTGAGACATCTACGATATTAAAGTCCTCAATATTACATTACATGTTCATGGAAACTTTATATTTACTCAGCTTTGCTTCTCATAAACATGCTAATACTAGTACCTCTTCTTTGGCTTCATGTATATGATATTCATATGAAATCTTAAGTCTAGACACTCTTATATCCCAGGAAATATTTGATAAGGGAGCTGCAGAGCTATTTTTTGTTTTCTCACCCATACATTTGATAATTAGGACAGTATATGAGGCGGAAAGACCCGACACTCAAGACTTCTGATTCTTAGACATCTGCTCCCTCTGTTGATCTTCTCCCAGAAAGAGTGTGTATGTGTGTATAATAGAATATCTTATGTGTGCGTCCTTACTCCTGAAATAGTTGAGCCGAGGAAGGTGTGAATGGTGAGGTAATTGGCACCGCTGGCTGCTGAATGAATTTTGCATGGCTGAGCATCAGAATTATGGCTGGATTGATCCGATCGTTCTCGTTTTACTCACCCCAAATAATCGGTGCATTATAGACGTTCTGCAGGGGTTTTAAATCAGGGCAAATCTGCACGGCAAATGAATTTCACATTCCCAAACGGAGAGTGTTTGCAGAATCAGATACTGTTTCAATTTTTCATCACTGTGAAAAAAACACAACTGGATTTACTTCTACAAGACAAAAATCTACAAGATGTCATACACAGTGGTGCTTGAAAGTTGTGAATTTTTGTATTCCTACATAAATATCCCCTTTAACAGTGGTTCCCAAAACTGAGGACACAAAGCTATTGGAGGGGAGCCAGGCAGAAGCAATTTTGAGAAAATATGTTGAAAACAGTGAATGCTGCTACACATTAGTACTTACATATTATATGTCACTTGTAATAAATCCTCTCTAAAATAATGTTTGGTCAGAGTTCAACAAGGTTCAACATCAGGACAGCAGCACGAAAAATAACTTGAACTGGGAAAGCTTATGTGTACACATTTATACACGTACTGTTTGACTGCGGATTGATGGAGTCGAAACTCTTTAGAGATGGTGTTGTAACCCTTTCCAGCCTGATGAGCATCAACTCCTTTCCTGGCTTCCTAAGAAACCTCCATGACACCCTTCCACAAACTTTTGTTGTGAAGATCAGACTTTGTTGCAAACGAATGATTGAATAAACATATCTGGCCATTGAAGTTGCCTTATGTTACTTTATATCTCATATTATCAAAGTGCTGATTGACATCTTGGCATATGAACAGCCGTTTCCATCCCCTGGAAGAAAAATCTTCTCCCTCAACTTGAGACTTGGGAAGAAACTTACCATCTGATACACATGGTTACACTTCCTATATCCTCGGTGAATATATCGCATCAGTTGAGAGAGGAGGAATGTAAATTGGAATGTCACTCCACCACCCAAAATCTCTGAGTGTGTTCTCTCACGCCGTCACTCACCACAGTTTATTCCAGGATAAGTCCGTCTGTCCACATCAAGTTATTCTCCATCCATATTCAATAAGTCGTTCTTCTGGCACATTCTTCAACATAAACAACAACGGCTGCCCAAAACGTCCACACGGCAATTTAAATAAAACATGACATCTACGCATGTGAAACAGAAATCACCAGCATGAAGTTCAAACTGTATCCAGGAAAGAAAAACAAGCCACTCTGTAGTGACACACAGGCAGGTTTTTTAAACACCTCAGTGTGAGTGCTGGACTGAAAATAGTCCACCAACCAAAATGTTCAGCCACCGGCATCCTGTAGGCAGTGTCCTGTGAGCACTGATGAAGGATTAGAGGATGACTAAACTGCTGATTGTATGGGTTGTAGTGAAATGCATTACATTAAATTCAAGAAAAATGCAAAATAGAAGCTATTTGTAGGTGGAACTCAACCATCTTCACTGTTGCGAAACTTTAGGTGATGCAGTCAGATTCCACTTCTAGAGTGGAGACAGAATCTTCAAATAAACCTATTTCTGTTTGTCATTGTCATTTGTCGTGTCTTAACAGTCACATTTTAGTGACTTTGGCTCATTCATAATGAGGCTCGTCATCCCCACAGGCATCATGCTTACGTTTTACACATTTAATAAGTCAAAGACAGAGCATGTGCTGAATGAAAACAAACGACATGCGTTAATCCATAAATAATCTGAATTGTGAGTGAGTCATTATTAAACATAGCATGACAGTGTGTAGCTCAATACGATTACAGAGTTTAATTCAGTCCAGCTTTCTAAACTGAACATACTTGCGCCTGTACATGGAATCTGTTTCTTATGTATGTAGGCCAATTACCTCTACAGGTATAGAAATGTTCCTTCCTACCGTTGAGCATTACAGCTGGAGATCTGCAGAGCTTCTGTTCCCAAGAGACATTTTTTTCAGACAGTAGTAATGGTAAGATAGATTCACTCAGGGATACACAGTGTAATGTCAGCCGGTGCTGCTTTTCTATTTTTAGCATTAGTGCTGGAAAATATTTTAACCTTTCAAGAGGAAAGCTCGAGACCTGTGGTGTTAGCATGTGGAAGACAAGGATGTGATATGCAGTGCTTAATTTGTAAATGATGAAGTGCCAGAGCTCATCAGATATCAAATATTTAACCAGCCAATCACCTGGCAGAAAGTCAATGCATTTAGACACGTAGACATGAAGTATCAAGATGAGCTGCAGTTCAAACCGAGCATCAAAATGGAGAAGAATGGTGATTTAAGTTACTTTGCATGGCATGGTTGTTGGTGCTAGATGGGCTGGTCTGAGTATTTCAGAAACTGCGGATCTACTGAGATTTTCACACACAGCGCCATCTCTAGGATTTAACATAGACTGGTCTGAAAAAGAGAAAATATCCAGTGAGGGCAGCTATCTGGGTGAAAATGCCTTGTTGATGCCAGAGGTAACAGTGACTGAAATAACCACTCGTTACAACCGAAGTATGCAGAGCAGCATCCCTGAATTTTGAACCTTTTTGGGCTACTGCAGCAGAAGACCACACTGGGTGCCCCTCCTGTCAGCTAATATTTACAGACAAAATAACAGAATATATTTTGTTACAGATTTTGAATACCCAGCCATGTGTTGGTTTGAGTTTTAAATCAACAATTAATAATAAAAAAAAAAACATGATTTTATCATTGGGTTTAAAAAGACTATGTAAGTGAATTTCCTTGCTTCCATTTTTCCCCCCGGCAGGTCACTTCAGAAATGAGCAGTAACAAGCAAATGGTGATACAGGGCTCAGGAGTACATCTTCTTACTTCTTCCTCATTTTCGTTAGGACCATTAAAGCTTAATAATTTGCAGTTACATGTTTGCCTCATTTTTTGCTGAGACATACAGTGGGGCAAAACAACTATTTAGTCAGCCACATAAGTTCAACTCAATACTTTGTAACATAACCTTTGTTGCCAATGACAGAGGTCAAACGTTTCCTGTAAGTCTTCACCAGGTTGGCACACACTGTACCTGGTATTTTGGCCCATTCCTCCATGCAGATCTCCTCTAGAGCAGTGATGTTTTGGGGCAACATGGACTTTCAACTCCCTCTACAAATTTTCTATGGGGTTGAGGTCTGGAGACTGGCTAGGCCACTCCAGGACCTTGAAATGCTTTTTACGGAACCACTCCTTCGTTGCCCGAGTGGTATGTTCGGGATCATTGTGATGCTGGAAGACCCAGCCACGTTCCATCTTCAATGCTCTCACTGATGCAAGGAGGTTTTGGTTTAAAATCTCACAATACATGGCCCCGTTCATTCTTCCCTTAACACGGATCAGTCGTCCTGTCCCCTCTGCAGAAAAACAGCCCCAAAGCATGAGGTTTCCACCCCCATGCTTCACAGTAGGTATGGTGTTGTTGGGATGCGACTCAGCATTCTTCTTTCTCCAAAACACGACGGAGTTGAGTTTTTACCCAAAAGTTCTATTTTGGTTTCATCTGACCACATGATATTGCTCCCAATTTCTTCTGGGATCATCCATATGCTCTATGGCAAACTTCAGATGGGCCTGGACATGTACTGGCTTAAGCAGGGGATCTGAGTCCCTCTCGGCATAGTGTGTTACTGATGGTAGCCTTTGTTACTTTGGTCCCAGCTCTCTGCAGGTCATTCATCAGGTCCCTCCGTGTAGTTCTTAAAGAAGAAGTTACAGGTCTGTGATAGCCAGAAATCTTGCTTGTTTGTGGATGAACAAATACTTATTTTCCACCATGATGTACAATTAAATTATTAAAAAATCCTACAGTGTGATTTCCTGGATTTTTCTTCTCATTTTGTCACCCATAGTTGAAGTGTACTTATGACGAAAATTACAGACCTCTCCCATCTTTCTAAGTAGGAGAACTTGCACAATCAGTGGCTGACTAAATACTTTTTGCCCCACTGTATGCGTATATATATTTTATTTGCATAGTGGTTCTAATCAGGAGAAGTGGAAGAGAGGGATTTATTTAAGTTCACTGAACAAGAAAAACATATTTGTTGATTTACGCCCACTTGGCAAGATGTAATTTTACTTGTCTTTATCGAGAAGGGCTAACAAGCACATCCTTAGCCTGTTCTCTGTTTTCTGTCATACTCCTTGCTTTTAAAATGCGTTCTCTCTCATTTACCAGACTGCCAAGATGGCAGAAAGAGACGACGCAAGTTAAGTGCAGCTTCCAATAGTTTTTGGCTGCATTTTAGTTTGGACTTTTCAGCCAATGAATATTAAAAAGACACTTATGTCATTCCAAAGTATTTACGTTGTCCTTTGTTTTAATGGCTTCCTATTTGATATGCAGCGCGATACAAAGGCTCTAAATGCTGCTATTCCTGCTTCATATAGTGAACTACTGTACACATGGAGAGCAAAAAGTCATATAAGATTTAGCCCTATTCTTATTTATACATATGATTATGTGGAGGTGTGGACTTTCACCTCTCAAATGAATCCCTGAGCATATGACTCACAAACCTGTGCTTGTTTAATTAACCTCTTTCAAAACACAAACCGTCAGCTGTCCAAGAAACCTTTGGTTTCCATGTCTCCAAGAACCTTTGGTAAACAAGCTGAGCCACTGGAGCTGCATTCTGGATAAGAACATATACTAAATGCTGTAAATGTAAATTGAATTAATTCATGATGTTAACATGATATTGTGGCACCAGGGACGGTTTAACTGGCCCTCCTGTCCTGCAGTCTTAATATTTACTGGTTATTTAAGATTCACCTGCATGTGTGGACACTAGATAAGTGAAGGGAAACCACTCAAATGGCACCTTCCTATTCATTTCTAGGCTTAATTTTGGGTAAAATTTGGGTATAATACGTATCACCTGTGAGAACCGAGTAGCATGGTCTAGTTTTATGTTACTCTACATATTCCACAAGGCAACAACACACTCATTCTAATTCAGTCTCTTGACTAATGATCTGAGCCTCTCTGGAAACTATTTGATCTATAGCTTCTACCTGAATACATATCTCAAGACGAGTTTCTTTATTCCTCTGTGTATTTTCCTTTTCTGTAGCAAACGAATGACTTTGTACCTAAATTTGTGCTTCTAGGCTTGGTATGAAGGAAAAAAATGTACGCCTATGGAGTTTTTAAGGGAGGTGACTTCGCAATATGCAGTGGAATCTTTAGAATGAAACTGTGATGTGATGTTGGACTGTTTACCAAAATAGACAGAAAAAGGATGGGGATAAGAAGATAACCAAGGAGAAGGTGCTCATACCTGGATTTTAATGTGAAACATAAGAAAATTCCTGATTTAGTGACGTCAAGTCAGATTTATTTCTATAGCGCTTTTTATAATGGAGCATTGTCTCAAAGCAGCTTTATGATTTTAGATAATCTTCTAAATTATAAGGCCAGTTACAAATTGAGCAAGCCTAGGGCAACAGTGGAAAGGAAAAACTCCCTAAATGTTATAAGGTAGAAACCTTGGGAGGACAGAGACTCAAAAAGGGACCCGACCTTCCTGTGCAATTTAGCACAATGCAGCCTTTCCATGTCCTGTGAAGAAAATGATCTGTGCATACAAACTCTGAATGTGATAACACCACCTGATGGGAAGATTCCAGGGCACAGTCCATTGCAGTCTATATCGCCCTCAGTCACACCAGAACGGGTTGAAAATCCACTCAATGGCATGTTTTTGGGGACGTGGGAGGAAAGTAGAGGGCATGCCACACTTGACACAGGCAGCAAAAAAATCAAGGATCAAACCCAGGCTCCTTAAGGCTTCATGTTTTTGGTCTAAATGCTGAAACTTTAAACCCCCTGTCCACGTTTGCTTTCTTTAATTTCCTTTCTGTTGATGTGTCATGGAGATTTCACCGTGTCTTTTTCAGATCATCAAATACGAGCGAAGATTAGTGCAGGAAGATTGTGTTTTTGTGGGCATGAACAGACTAGAACGCACTTAAATAAATAATCAAACAGTTCCATCCAGTCACTGTGAGGTTTATCACCATCATATCACCATCAACCTATAATTTAGACAACCTTACAGTTTGAGCAATCGTGAGTTAAGGGTCTTGCTTAAGGACCCAACAGTGGCAGCTTGGCAGATGTGGGATTTGAACACTGGACCTTCTTGTCCAAAGGTCAGGACCTTAACTGGCAGGCTTCCACAATCATAGAAAGTTACATGTGGCATGTGCAGAAAATGTTTCAATTATTTTGTTGATTTTTTATTAATTTATCATTATTTATTCAGTGTTTATATATTATTTCAGTAAAGCATCACGTCAACATTATTTTTAAAGATAGGAAGATAAAAATAAGAGAAAAAAATAGTGGTACTTCTGGTGACCAAAATTTTTACACACACCAAATTAGGTGTGTTTTTTACGTCTTTTAAATAAATGTATTTCTGCCATTTTAAACATTATGAAACCTTTTTTTGCATAAGACTACACATCCTATTAGGTTATCTATGGCTGTGTAACTTTTAACACAGTTCAAATCCTCCACACGTCTGGAGGGAAATGTTCATATGAATCTTGTCGAGTGCACCACCCTCCGGTGAGCCATGAGGGAATCTTTAGGAAACCTGTCACTCACTTTAAATCAGCCGGTTAGTGCCGTTCTGGACTCGTGAGCTTGAAAACGAGCATGGCATTCTAAAGTGTATCCAATGCAAGTTGAATCGATCTCTCAATAGACTGTTTCCAGATCAGAATTCAGACCTGATTGAGCAAGCAGATGGAATCAGATCAGACCAGGCACTTCTAATTCAGAACCTGATTAATGGCAGGAAGTGATGTAATCGAGGAAGCTGCTGTCACCCTTCATTTTGGCGAGCTTGTCACTTCAAGCGTCGGGAGTTGTTAAAGCATTCACAGACATCTTACTGCCATAAGCAGGATCAGAGTCCTCGTTTGATCCGTCCTATAGCCAAACTCTTCACAGAGCTTAAATAATGACTGATAATCAAATATCTCCAGTCAGGAGAATTCACACAAGCTGAACTTAGCAAAGCTCTGCTCATTCTCAATGCTTGTCTCACACGTTCATTCTGAAAGAAACTGAAGTGTTTCAAAACGTTTTTTTTTATTAACAGGGCAAAGAAAATCCTTTAAATGCTCTCAGGATATGACTCCATTTTGACTCCATTTTCTCCCAGTTTGGTCAATTCCTGTTCCCACCCACCACCTGAGTCCACGAAGCTGTGTGAGATAGCTAGCTGGTTATGTTATTAACCTAAAACCCCACAATCTGTGCTATATTTAAGCAACAGAACATGAGAGGGAGTGTGTTGTTGCAGATAACATCACAGCTGTAGGCCTTAATAAATAAATCCAGCCGTGATATTATTCATGATAACACCCAACCTCCAGTGTTTCATTTCTCTTATACAACAGTTACAACTAAATAAGCAAACAAAATAATTGAATGAAGCTCCAAATTTCATACTGAATATCTTTTAATACTAACAGTACCTTCTGCCAAAAAGGAGATCCACACAATAACTCTTGACCTACATACTTGAAAGTTTGTGAACCCTTTTGAATTTTCTTTATTTCTGCATAAATATGACCGAAAACATGATCAGATTTTCAAACAAGTCCTATAAGTAGATAAAGAAAACCCAGTTAGACAAATGACACAAAAAATATTTTACTTGGTCATTTATTTATTGAGGAAAATGATCCAATATTACATATTAGTGAGTGGCAAAAGTATGTGAACCTCTAGGATTAGCAGTTCATTTGAAGGTGAAATTAGAGTCAGGTGTTTTCAATCAACGGGATGCCAATCAGGTGTGAGTGGGAACCCTGTTTTATTTAAAGAACAGGGATCTATCAAAGTCTGCTCTTCACACCATGTTTGTGGAAGTGTGTCATGGTATGAACAAAGGAGATTTCTGAGGACCTCAGAAAAAGAGTTGTTGAAGCTCATCAGACTGGAAAAGGTTACAAAACCATCTCTAAAGAGTATGGACTCCACCAATCCACAGTCAGACAGATTGTGTACAAAACCAACTCATAATGTCATCTTTTTATAAGAAAATACATTTATCGTTTAAAGTTTGTGTATTTAGTTTGTGTCATGACCAAAACATCCAAAGAGTATTCGTGAAGGATGAGAAGGGTGAACCGTCTGCGCCTCACAGCTTCTTGTGGCTGTCATATATAAAGCAAACGTTTATGGTGTTAAACCTGGTGAGAGGAACAAGGCCTCCATTCAAACCCCATTAGCACAAGCACGTTGTGCCTTGATCGAAGCTGATGGAAGCCTTATGGCTTTTCCTCCGCAGTGGAAAACCTCCTGTGTTTCTCTCTCCTTTGTCTCAGAGAAAATGTCAGAGGCGTCCCGGTCTCAGCGGCGGCCGACTTACAAGTTAAATCGAACGTGAGAATAGAGAGGACAGAGGCTTGAGTACGAGATGAAAGATAGCACTTTGATTTTAGCATCAAAGCCTGCGGCTTCGACTCTTACATGGATTTTATGGACTTGTTTTCCAGCTTCAAACTCACCAAAACATAAATTAGCTTTTTATTCTGAACATCATGGCTGTAGATATTGCACCATTTCCATCATTTATTCCTTGTATTATGATAATGCATCTTGTTTGTAGGATCATACCATGGATATAAAGTGATCGTATGATCCCTGTTGTATTCTGTTTAATGCTCTTACACTGAGTTAGCTATATACAATGCAATCAGAAAGTCTTCAGATTTTATGTCGGTGCCTTGTGCTATAATAAAATAAGACATTTTTTTGCAAATTTATTAAAAAGAAAAAAAATTAATGTTGCATGGGCATAAGTATACAGACGCCTTGCTATGACACTTGAAATTTATATTGCTCTTGATCGTCTTTGCAATGTTTCTACACCTTGATCAGAGTCCACCTGTGGTAAATGCAGTAGATTGGACACGACTATATAAGGGCTCACAGCAAACAATGAGGGTCAGTGCAAAACCAAGCCATGAAGAGGAAACTGCCTGTAGAGCTCAGAGACAGGACTGTGTGGAGCCACAGATCTGGAGGAGGCTACAAAACTTCTGCTGCACTGAAAGTTCCCAAGAGCACAGTGACCTCCATAATTCTTAAGTGGAAGAAGTTTGGAACAACCAGAACTCTTCCTATTGCTGGCCGCCCCACCAAACTAAGTAATCGAGGGAGAAGAACTTTGGTAAGAAAGCTGACCAAGAGCCCAATGGTCACTCTGGCTGAGCTCCAAAGATCCTGTGTGCAGATGAGAGAAACTTCCAGAAGGTCACCATCACTGCAGCACTCCACCAATCTGGGCTTTATGGCAGAGCGACCAGACAGAAGAATCTCCTCAGTAAAAGACACATGAAACCTGTCTAGAGTTTTGAAGAGATCTTTCATGTATCTTTTTCTGTGTCTTTATCAGATGACCCACTACACGTTTCACTGATTTTAATGTAGATTTATTAAAAACTGGCAGAAAATAAAAAGTTCAGTTCAGTAAAAGACGTTTAGCTTTAGATTTTTCTTATTTAACAATCTGTCTCTGTCTCTCTCTTAATTGGGCCCTTGCAACATATTTGGGTATCTTTTGAAAAACTGTGATAATCTCTCCACTTCAGGTCTCCACTCATAAACCATAGCACAGTGTTAACACTCTGACACCTAATGGCACCATTTCTTAATAATTACTGTTTCACATGAGTCACCTTCGTTTGTTTCCGCTGCTTTACTAATGGGGTTGTGTTGCCATGTTTGACAATAGAGCACGGGCTGGAAGTAAAAGCCCTATAAATAAACAGAATAGGGAGGTGAGTGGGCAAGTCTGAGCCCTGACCTAAATCTGTGTGGATGGACTGGAAGAGAGCAGTCCTGCCGCTCATTATGATTCCTTACTGACTGAATTTGAATAATTCTGCTGAAGCAATAAGCAAATATTCCTCAGTCTAGGTGCAAAGCTGGTAGAGACATATCCAAACAGACTGATGATGTAATTAAAACAAAACTTTGATAGGAAGTATTTAATCAGAGGACTGATCACTTTCTCATCTGCTATTCCAGTCTGTCATTTTTAATTAATTCTCATTACTTGAATGTTGGCAGGATGTGTAAATAAAGTTTAAACACATATTTATCAGGGGTTTTGATTTCCGACTGTAAGACAAAAATGAATAATTTAAAGGAGTATAATAATATTCTGCATGCATTGTAAATGGGTAGGTGTGGTAAAGCACAGTTCTAGTGAATAACCCGTGAGATCATAAGATTACCCTCGTGCCATGTTTATTACTTACAAATGACCGTACTGCACTGGGTACAGTCACACTCACCCAATGCTTCTCTTTTCAGTGAATCTAAAAAGGATTTCACAATAGAAATAATTGCTAAAATGTTGGCAGGTGATCCCCCTGACTGCAGGTGTTTGCACAGGTCAGAGAGTGAATAAGACATGGAGACAATGACTGTTGGCTTTTCATGTAATATTTATAAAGACCGCTCATTTTTCTTATTCACTTTTCCACTCTGTGGTCAAGATGACCTGAACATGCCAGGAATATTAATATGATTTCCATTAGGTGATTTGATGTGAGTAAGGTAACAGTATAAAAAGTATTTGGTACAGACAATAATAATAATAATATTAATAATAATAATAATATGTGTATTATTATTATTATTATTATTATTATTATTATTATTATTATTATTATTACTACATTTAAAATAATTAAATTATTTTTATGTTTCCTTTTAATTCATTTTAATATATATTTATTAATTATTATTTTATTTTTTAATTTATCATTATTATATTATTATTATTATTATTATTATTATTATTATTATTATATGTGCTTCTTCATTTATCATATTTATGTACATTATATTCTATCATGAGGTTATTTTTATTTAAATTAAATTAATTAAATGTTTTCTTTTAGTTAATTTATATATATATATATATATATATATATATATATATATATATATCTATCTTAATAGATATATCTATTATACGACATATATATATCTAGATAATATGTATATATTATATATTCTATATATATATCTATATACCATACATCCTATCTAATATATATATATATATAATAAATCATATAGTATAGATATATATAAACTTAATAAATAAATAGTTAAATACTGTTTATATATCTATAATATATAATATCTCTCTATAGATATAACATTTTATTAACTTATTTATTTAATTTATTATTATTATTATTATTATTATTATTATTATATTTGCTTCTTCATTTATCTAATTTCATTTATGTACCTTAAATTCTATCTTGAGGTTGTTTTTATTTAAATTTGTTTTAAAATGTTTCCTTTTAGTTCATTTTAATATATATTTACTAATTATTATTTTAATAACTTATTAAAGTTATTAAAGTTCATTTAATTATTTTTATTATTATTATTATTTCTATTATTATTATTATTATTATTATTATTATTATTATTGTTGTTGTTGTTGTTATTATTATTATTTTTATTATTATTATTATTATTATTATTATTATTTTATTTTATTTTTTTTTTTTTTATTATTTGTTTAGTTTTATTCCATTGAAACGTGCCTGTCCTTCTATGTATGTAAGTTTTGTTGAATTTGTTTAGCATTATGTTTTGTTTTGTGATCAGCCACACATTTTGGGGACCCTGTGCAAATACCATGTTAACACTGTTTTTAATTAGATCTTTCCTTCCAGTTATCTTCCATCTGGCAGATGAGGGGTTAATTGTCCATGTAATCTGTCCCATGAACTCAGTTTCAGGTTCCTTGGGTGATTCTGACCCGAGTGCTCAGAGCTAAAATGTTCCACAGGGCGTCATGATGAAACACAAACACCTCACCCAGTGTGAGAGCAGCAGCTGCTCTGCTCCAGAAGCCATGGGAGAAAATCAATGCAGGTAAACTGGGAGAATGAGATAAACACAGGAGACAAACTGCCATTAAATATGGGAACAGCAGCAGCTTTACTCTCTCTCTCTCTCTCTCTCTCTCTCTCTCTCTCTCTCTCTCTCTCTCTCTCTAGTTAGAGGAAATGATTGATCTGTCTCATTCAGTGAAAAGTATCTAGCACAACACATACAGAGTCTCTACTTAATGGGTACCATCCCATACAAATGCATTCATTTTCTTCTGCAGTTTTGTCCTTACTGGCCAATGCTACTGGTTTTCTTTGCAAACGTGATACAGTTTATTTGATTAAGTTAATTAATAGTGATGGATCATTACGATTTTGAGGATAATAATAATAAGTAAAGATGGAAGGATCATTCTTCAAGTCAGAAACAATGACTGCATGCATTCTCTTTGTTAGATACATTTTTTCAAAGCAACATACAATTGCCGTAGGAGACTGTAATTGAGCTGGGATTTAAACTTGGATGCCTGTGGTGAGACGCCAGCATATTAGACAGCTGCTCCACCTGAGAGCCTCTATTAGTAGTTTTGAGCTGCTGAACCACTGCTGTCCTTAGACTGTCTTTTGTCTTTTGTAATTTAAATTTAATTTAATTTAAGCGTAAATGATAATATGCTTGCTTAAGCCCTTTCTCATTTTACTCCAAGCACCACAGCCCTCTACTCAGGTCCTGATACCCTCAGGGCTTGTCAGCTGCAGAGGCCGTTGTCCATCAGATGGACAAACAAACATGGCTGTGTTGTATTAAAACTGAAGTGCGTTTTTAATACGACTCCAGTCATGTGATGGAAAACAGAAGTGAGAATCATTTATATCCAAACAATACATTCATTCAAACATTAATCATTTTATTTAAATTATTTAAAAAATATTTTTATTTTAGTTAATTTTAAGAAAGTATTTATTAAACCTTTAATTAATATAAGTATAATAATTAATATAAAACTTATAATTAAGATAAGTTTATTATTTAGTTTATTCTTATTATTATTGTTTGCTTCTTTATTTTACTGAGTTATTTCATTTATGTACCTTAAACAATCATGCAGTTTTTATTTAATCTGTTTTTAAAACTATTTTAATATTTTAATATATTATTTATTCATCATTATTTTAGTATATTGTTATAATTTTATGTGTTATTACTTTTATTATTATTGTTATTATTATCATTATTAATAGTAGTAGTAGTAGTAGTAATTGTATTATTATTATTATTATTATTATTATTATTATTATTATTATTATTATTATTATTAAGTTAATCAGTGAATAGTAATGGATCAACAATATTTTGAGGATATTTGATGTATCATTATAACCAAATGATTCATTAATTCAAACATTAGGGCACTGAACAAGACAAAAGTGAGAATCATTTATAACCAAATGATTCATTGAACACTGAGGCACTGAACAAGAGAAGAGTGAGCCACTTTTATAACCAAACTGTGCACTGATTCAAACACTGATCCACTAAACACCAGTGAGTCATATTTATTACCAAATAACTCACTGAATCAAACACTGGCCAACTGAACAAGAAAGAAACAAGTCTTATTTATAGTCAGATAACTCACTGATTCAAGCACTGACCAACTGAATGAGACAGAAGTGACTCTCATTTATAACCAAGAAATTTCTGTTTCAAACACTGACTGATGGAACAAAAGAGAATTACATTTTATTTATAACTAAACTATTCACTGATTCAAACTTTGATCCACTGACGAAGAGGGGTTTGGGTCTCTTAAAGATAAGTAATGATTCACTGATTCAAACACCTATCCACTGAGTGAGAGAAAAGCACATTTCAGTCATGACAAAAAGAATCACTGAATCAGTAAATGAGTAAATCTTGTTCATGACAAATTGATTCACTAATTTAAACACTGATTCACCAGATGAGAGAGGACCAAATCTGACCTATGACCAAATGACTCAGTGACTTTGTTCACTCACTAACTCAGTGAATCAATTAGGATCCAATCTTGGTTCTAGCCCGTTGATTAATCAGTAAATTTATAGTCAACCAGTTGACTAATTCTAAGCTTGCTCTTGACACAAAGCCTCATTTACACATGGATGTTTACAAACAAGTACAGTATGCAGCATGTTAGTGATACACGTAATATAAGCTTAGCAGTGGATATGTGAAGCTTTGTGTTGGTTTTAATGAACACTTTTATGATTTTCCTCTCATTTCCCTGCTCTGCTCAATGACAATTTGTTGAGGAGAAACTTTAAAACCCTCCAGGCTTTGATGTTTGCTCTACCCGTAATGTATATCATTGCAGTCCACAACCCCGTTGGCTGTGATTCATTCTAACCAATTTCACCAGGGATTTTGGAAAAGAGATTGCAGTTCAGTCAGCATCAATGAGGGCTGCACCAAAGGGCACATTAAGGGCACACAGAGAGCACTGGCAAGCACCCTTTCTAAACCCAAAATGAGAAATCGTCCACCCTGCGGCCTTGTGGATCTCTCATGCAATGTAATGAGGAACGAAAGACCACGAGTGTCCCCTTGCTCTCAAAACAGCTTCACTTCTTCATGGCTCGGATTACACAAGATGTTGGAAACATTCCTTTGAGATTCTGCTCCATGTTGACACGATTGCATCATGCAGTTCCTGCAGACATTTCAGATGCACTTTCATGTTGCCAATCTGCTGCTGTACCACATCCCAACGGTCTTTGATTGGATTCAGATCCAGTGACTGAAAAGAACTCTGTCATGTTCATGAAAGCGGCTTGAGATGAATTTTGCTTTGTGACCTGAGGCATTATCATATTGGAAGTAGCCTTTAGAAGAAAGATCAATTTCAGCTATGAAGGGGTGCACATGGTCACCAACAATACGTATACAGACCGTGGCATTCAAGGCAGAATTGATATTAGCCAGCCCAAAGTTTGCCAAAGTAACATTCTCCACACCATTACACCACCTCCACCAGCCTGGACTGAGTCCATGAATTACATTTACAGCATTTAGCAGACGCCCTTGTCCAGAGTGATTTACAATTGATACAGTCTTACAATCCAAACAATTCTAGGTTAAGGGTCTTGCTTAAGGACCCAACAATGGCCGCTTGCCACAGGTGGGATTTGAACCCTGGACCTTCTGATCCAGAGTCCAGTACCTTAACCGCTAGGCTACCACAGTCCCAATTGATGAATTCAAAAAAAATGAAATTTGTTGCCACTAAAAAGAGCATCAGTATGTCCAGGAAGAGACTCAAACACACGAGATGTAAAACAGTCCGGGAAACAGAGCAGGGTTCATACACAAAATTAGGAAAAAAGTTCAGAATCAGATGATGGGGCATTGGTGATCAGACAATGGGCAAATGCCATGGCGGGAATGAAGCATGCTGGGAGGTGGAGTCCAGAAGTGACGGGGTTGTGACATTCTAGAAATGATAAGAAATTGAATATTCACCATGACTACCCTGACCTATTGGTGAGTAAGTTAAAAACATATTTAAGAAGATGCTTTACATTACTTTTCACATATTCTGAAAAAAGCAAACCTTTTAAGCTTCTCACACATCAGAAACCATATCGTATGTGGTGGAGGATAGATGTTTTATTGAAGCTGTTTTCCTCTCTGAGACGTCAGTCTTTTCTCCCATTTCCCATCCATCGATTTTGTTTTTGACCTCATTTTCTCCCTCTCTGATATCTCAAATCTATCCCAGCCAGACGCTGCACGCTGTGGCGGAGGCAGACTTGTGCGACGTTTTGTGGGCCGCTGAAAATTAGGTGGAGATGTGAAATATTAAGTACCTCTGCTTATGACATGCTGAGGCAATTTCCTTTCCTGGTGTTTGTCATTTATCACATGTGGATCTGAAGAGTCTGCAAAACAACATGTGAAAGGGTTGTGTACGATGATTGTGTACAACGACATAAATGCTCAGATGCGCTAGGCCAGGATTAATGCTGAGTCATTTCCAAATGATTCTTTCTTATGAACAATTGAGTTTAGCAAAGTTCACAATGTCTTTTATTAGGTGGTACAAATGACTGTTTTGCTAATGCAAAATAAAACTTGTTGCCAGCTAGTTTGGGCAGTTACACATCCGTATTCACAACATGCTACACATTGAATATGGCTAACAAGGACACTTAAGAACTTAATCCTGTTCACTTCAGCTCCTCTCAAGGTCTCTTCATTAAGTACCCCTGAGTTTTTCCTGCCACAGTCACCTGTTGCTGCTCAGTTGAAGTTTTAAAACTACTCTGAGCAATGCCTGTTGTTATCTGCGTTACACACATTACATTGAATAGAAAAGAAATACTGAAACTCTATCTGTAGCTTTGTGCGTCATCGCTGTCCTTGGCATTATCTCTGAGCTCTGTTCTTAAACTTGCATGTAAGAGTTGCTCTGGTGGCACAGCGGTCTTATTCTAGCCCTTCACCACTGTACCTCCAACCTGCACAGACCAGGCCAGATGAGGGATTATTCTGTAAGGGTTTCAATGAATGTAGATCCTAAAGTGTCCCTATGTGAGTGAGTACAAGGTGCTGGAAACTTTCCTCAGAAATTTTGGTCCATAGTAGCGTGATCACACGGTTGTACAGTTGTCAGCTGCACATCCATGATCTGAATCTCCCGTTCCACCACATCCCGAAGGTGCTCTATTGGAGATCTGGTGACTATGGAGGCTGTTTGAGTTAAGGTGAACTCATTATCATGTTCACGAAACCAGTTTGACATGATTTGAGCTTTGTAACATGGCATGTTTCCCTGCTGGAAGTAGATATCAGACGATGATGCATTGTGCTCATAAAGGGGTGCACCTGGTCAGCAACAAAACTCTGTGGCTGTGGTGTTTAAATGAAGCTCAGTTAGTATTAAAGGGCTCAAAAATGTGCCAAGAAAATCCCCCTCACCATTACACCATACCAACAAGGCAGGATGGATGCATGCCTTCATGTTGTTTGTGCCAAATTTTGACCCGACCATCCGAATGTCGCAGCAGAAATCAAGACTAGGCAATGTTTTTCCAATCTTCTATTGTCCAGTTTTGGTGAACCCGTGTGAAATGTAACCTCAATTGCCTGTTTGTAGCTGACAGGAGTGGTACCCGGTGTGATCTTCTGCTACTGTAGCCCATCTGCTTCAAGCTTTGAGGTGTTGTTTGTTCAGAGATTCTCTATTGCATACCTCGGTTGTAATGAGTGGTGGTTAGAGTCACTGATACCTTTCTGTCATTTCAAACCATTGTGGCCATCCTGCTATGACCTCTGGCATCAACAAGCCATTTTTACCCAGAGAAGTGCCCTCACTGGATATTTTTTCTGTAAGCCCTAGAGATGACGGTGTGTGTGTGAAAATCCCAGTCGACCAGCAGTTTCTGTAACAGTCGGACCAACCCGTCTAGCTATATACAGTGGGGCAAAAAAGTATTTAGTCACCCACTGATTGTGCAAGTTCTCCTGCTTAGAAAGATGAGAGAGGTCTGTAATTTTCATCATAGCTACACTTCAACTATGAGAGATAAAATGAGAAAAAAAAATCCAGGAAAATCACATTGTAGGATTTTTAAAAAGAAAATTTTTAATTGTAAATTATGGTGGAAAATAAGTATTTGGTCAATATCAAAAGTTCAACTCAATACTTTGTAAACATAACCTTTGTTGGCAATGACAGAGGGCAAACGTTTCCTGTAAGTTTTCACCAGGTTGGCACACACTGTAGCTGGTATTTTGGCCCATTCCTCCATGCGGATCTCCTCTAGAGCAGTGATGTTTTGCGGCAACACGGACTTTTCAACTCCCTCCACAAATGTTCTATGGGGCTGAGGTCTGGAGAACTGGCTAGGCCACTCCAGGACCTTGAAATGCTTTTTTACGGAGCCACTCCTTCGTTGCCCCAACAGTGTGTTTTGGGATCATTGTGATGCTGGAAGACCCCGCCCACGTTCCATCTTCAATGCTCTCACTGATGGAAGGAGGTTTTGGCTTAAAATCTCACAATACATGGCCCCGTTCATTCTTCCCTTAACACGGATCAGTCGTAATGTCCCCTCTGCAGAAAAAACATCTCCAAAGCATGATGTTTTTCACCCCCATGCTTCACAGTAGGTATGGCGAATTCTTCTTCCTCCAAACACGGCGAGTTGAGATTTTACCAAAAAGTTCTATTTTGGTTTCATCTGGACCACATGATATTCTCCCAATCCTCTTCTGGATCATCCATATGCTTTCTGGCAAACTTCAGACTGGCCTGGACATGTACTGGCTTAAGCAGGGGGGGCACGCCTGGCACTGCAGGATCTGAGTCCCTCTCGGCGTATTGTGTTACTGATGATAGCTTTGTTACTTTGGTCTCAGCTCTCTGCAGGTCATTCATCGAGTCCCTCCGTGTAGTTCTGGGATTTTTGCTCACCAGTTCTCATGATCATTTTGACCCCACAGGAATGAGATCTTGCGTGGAGCCCCAGATCGAGGGAGATTATCATGGTCTTGTATGTCTTACAATTGCTCCCACAGTTGAATTTATTTCACACCTCCCTGCTTGCCTATTGTAGATTCCCTCTTCCCAGCCTGCTGCAGGTCTACAATTTTTCTTCCTGGTCTCCTTCGACAGCTCTTTGGTCTTGGCCATGGTTGAGTTTTTGGAGTCTGAACTGTTTGAGGCTGTGGACAGGTTGTCTTTTATACAGGTAACGAGATCAAACAGGTGCCATTAAACAGGGTACAGTGCCATTAATACAGGTAATGAGAGGAGGACAGAAGAGCTTCCTAAAGAAGAAGTTACAGATCTGTGAGAGCCAGAAATCTTGCTTGTTTGTGGGTTACCAAATACTTATTTTCCACCATGATTTACAATTCAATTCTTTAAAAATCCTACAATGTGATTTCCTGGATTTTTTTTTTTCTGATTTTTTCTCTCAAAGTTGAAGTGTACCTATGATGAAAATAACAGACCTCTCTCATCTTTCTAAGTAGGAGAACTTGCACAATCAGTGGCTGACTAAATACTTTTTTGGCCCACTATATATATATATATATATATATATATATATATATATATATATATATATCCTGCTATATGTTTTTATTTTTGTTTGTTGCCATACATTTAAAAAAAAGTCATCATAACATAATTTAGGCAATACACAGTGAGAAGCTCCTGCTGGATTTGACTTTGTTTTCAAGAAAAAAGTACATTTAAATGTTTAAGTACATCATCTTTTATGAAACTCTGTAGAGAAAACATCTAAAAAATGAGCAGATGCAGAGTTTTTGCCTGAGGGATCTACAAAAGGACGTACACAAATAAAAAAATCAAAAATAGTGCGTGGGGGGAGGGGGGTGTGGGAAAATGGCTCAGAGGAGACGAACCTTTTAGGTCGGAGTAAACAGAGCAGAGATATCTGCTCTCTCTCTCTCTCTCTCTCTCTCTCGCTCTCTCTCTCTCGCTCTCTCTTTCTCTCTCTCTCTCTCTCTCTCTCTCTCTTTCTCTCTCTCTCTCTCTCGCTCTCTCTTTCTCTCTCTCTCTCTCTCTCTTTCTCTCTCTCTCTCTACCCTGCTCTTCATGCCAAAAGATCCAAACACAATCCAGCATGAGCTGACTCATGGCGTGAGAGACGTCTCTCTTCAGTCGCTTCACACCAGCATGAGTGATAAGGCTGGCAAAAAGAAACAGCATTTAATTCAGTAAACAGTGAATCACTGCAGTGTGTGTGTGTGTGTGTGTGTGTGTAGGTCTGACCTGATCAGAACAAATCACTTTGATTCAATATTAGTCAAATACGTATCAATAGCCCCATATACAACACTTACCCTGGTACAGCGTACACAACTTGCGCAGAGTGAACTGAAATGTGATTGTGTGTAATTGCTAGAGGTGGGAAGAAGTAACATATGTGCAAGTTACAAGCGAGTCTCAAGTTAATGTGGTAATATTAAAGTAACTCATGTCAAGTCTCTGCTGTAAGTCTCAAGACCAGTCATACGAAATTATGATGCTCTAACTCTAGTTTCAATTCAATACATTTGAACTTCATATGATTTTAGACTTCTGACATGCTGTTAATATTTTGAACAGACCTTCTCCTGTCAGGGTTAATATCATTTTAATTTGATTCTCATGGGTCTACGCTATGGAGTGCAGAGTCTTTATAAAAGGTGTGAAGAAGGTGATTTTCGTCCAACTAGAATGACCATTGTTGAACAGAGGGGTTGGTTTACGACATCAGTTATCAGCCACCTATAAAGCAGTCTTGAGATCCCTTCCCAGGAGGTTTAACCCCCATTCACATGTCAACCCATGTGACTCTAATCACTCACATGATGGCAGGGTGGGGCACTGACTCAGTGATGGATCACTCCTTGGCCCCTGTGATCCTAATGGCTTGTATTGACAGGGTGGGTCAAGGACTCTAAGGACCACCTCCAAGGTGACAACCCCATTAGGGTTAAATACCTGAGACTCCCCATCAGCTTGTAGAACTGAAAAAACCTTCAGATGAGGTGAACTATTTAGTTTATCAAAAGGCTGTCAAAATTCATCAATAAATAAATTCAGACACTTTCTTACTCACCAAAGCATTCTGAATTTTCCATCTCACATACCGAAGTCCAGTTTCTTTTTCTGTTTTGTGTTCTCAACAAACACACAATCGATAACAAACTAACATATCTTAAACTTCATGCTGTCTTTCTTGCTCATATTTGACTAGCCAAGGAGACAGTCTTTTCTACTTTTTTATTCTTTCTCTGTGGGTTTTGTTGTGACGGATGGAGTTGGATGTCATGGTGGTGAAATGCAGACTCTGCATATTGCTGTTCTTGTTTTACTCATTTCATCGACAACATAATCATTGAATCCAAACATCAGTATTTGTGGAATATCAGCTTTAATGTTGTGAGTTTCTTTGTGTGGTTGTCTTTTCTAGTTTCCTGAGTTCTGATAGTTTGCAGTTGTGTGTGTTGGAACAGAAATCACCCAACCATGTAAATATAAAAAAAAAAAACTTCTTGTTTCATGAAAATCCAGTCATTTCTGGTCATCTGTCTCAGCTCTAGGTCGAGTCTCAAGTCATGAATACCAGGTAAAAATCTAGTCTTTTGTCAGTGTAAGTCAAGCAAGTCTCAAGTCTTAAATTTGCGACTCAAGGCTGAGTCTTGTAGCAACACAGCATATACTGTGTAGACTATACGGGCATGAGCAAGTGAACACAGTCTTATATCAGTCACATTCACTGCTGATAGGTTCGTGATTTGAGGCAAAACGTGGCAGCCAAATGGGTTCTGAATACCTTTGAGACTCTTATTATGACACTTTCATAAATTGTTAACCTCCAACAAGCCCGTTCAAGAACTTTCTGCCCTTAGAGCCAATAAAGAAATGATTTACCAACTTTGATGAAGAACTTGCTTGTACAAAGCCCTGACCTTCACTCCATCACACACCTTTGAGATTAATTGGAATGCCAACTGAACTGCAAGCCAGGACCAACATCAAGCCTGGACAAAACATAGTACAGACTATATTGTATTCTGTAGTGTACCTGGTATAGTCAGTAGGAGATTACTGTAGGTCTAATTTAATCAAAGAACCCAAACATGTTCAGCCAATTTTGCCAGTTAATCAATTAAACTACTTGTATTGTGTAATAGTTTTTCATGTTTTAATCTCGTTTTTGCCTGATCAGACAGCAGTTGTTTAAAGTTTCAGTTGTTTCTAAGATCAGGATCAGTTCTGGTTTGATCACTCATTGGTTCCTTTCACGGTATTTAACAAAGGATAAAGAAGAAATCCATGACAGTGATAAGAAGAAACCCAGACTTCATTTGGCAGATGCCTTTATCCAAAGTGGCTGATCATTTAGACTGAACACAATGAGCTCCTAAAACTGATCAGACGAGGAATTCTGTTTCTTCTGAAGTGACCTGATGGCACACAGTCCTCTGATTTGATAACAAACTATTATTACTGAGTCTGTGTGCTCAGTTGCACCCCTGCAATAACGTTTTTTGCTGATGCTGTACATGAAAAATGTCTACAGGGAACAAACTGTCATATTATAAGGTGTCATTCTGCACCGCACTGTTGCCAGCAGAGAGTGGCGTGCAGAGGTTTGCAGCTCCAGCCTTGGGAACCCAGTTTCCAAGAGTGCTTCAGGCTAATCAGTGCCAAATCTTCTGCACAAGCTGGACAGGGTATATAAGAACAGAAAATGCCATTGTGCAGTGCTGTGCCTTTGTGGAGGTGTGTGCCACTATGGTATGTTAGGGCATTTTTTGCCCTGTCTATATTTTCTTTAAAGAATAGGAATAAGAAAACAAAGAATCTGAGATAAGTCTGAAAGAGAAAGATAAGACCCAAACTCTAAACAGAAAAGATGAAATTAGGGATGACTGTGTAGAAAAGGACTGTGTTTGTAAAAGAGAACTGAAAGCTGAGAAGAGACATCTGAAAGGAAATATACTTTACCTTCCAATCTTTTCTTGACTTCTCATTATTTTGGTTTGATGTTCGGTGTATTTTCAAGCTTCTCATTTGAAAGTACTTCTTTTGGTTGAGAATGCCGCGTTGCATCTTCTTAGTTTTGGTTTCCTGCCTTTTGTCCCTTTATGTTCACTCTGATTCTCACTCATGCTGCCCAGGGACAGTGCTAGAGAACATGCTGTGTTATTACCACAGGCCAACTTGGCCAAATTGAGTCTATTGCACCATACACACTCTCAATCATCCATGTTACAAATATTATTCATTTTAAGCTAGTGTACAAAATAATTTTACATTTACATTACATTTATTCATTTAGCATACACCCTTATACAGAGCGACTTACAACTCATACAATCTTACAAGCATTTGTGGGTTAAGGGTCTTGCTCAAGGAGCACAAAGTGGCAGAGATGGGAATTGAACCCTGGAACTTCTGGTCCAGTACCTTAACCACTAGGTCACCACAGTCATGAGTTCTCTTTTCAGCTTTGTAAACCCAAGCTATCCTGTTACGCATATATCATTTTTCTACAATCAAAAAGTAGCTGCAAACGTTTAAGAGGGCACTCAGATGGCGGTAAGATGCTAGAACAGCACTGTGCTGAAATGGGTCCAACTCCCAGCGGTGCCTTCCAGCCATGTCATGCCAAGTTGCCTGAGACTGAGGGAGTGGAGGCTGAGGTCCAGTCCAGGATTTGCTTACAACTGTGGCTTGTCAAGTCAGATTTATTTCTATAGCACTTTTTACAATGGAGCATTTTCTCAAATTTACAAATTTAGATTATTTTCTAATATCTAGGGCCATTCCCAAATTGAGCAAGCCTAGGGCGACAGTGGCAAGAAAAAACTCCCTAAGCGATATGAGGAAGAAACATTGGAAGTTTGGAGTGTTTCTGGAAACAGAGGCAAGAGCATCCTAATTACAAAAAAGTGGATAAAAAATGAAAAAGAAAGTTTAGGAACCTTTCCAGATGATCCACTACTGATCCACTACTGCTGCCAAGGCTTTGGCTCTTGGACTCCATAAACCCTTCGCAGGTGTCCTGTGGTATTTGGCACCAAGACATTTGTAAAAGGTTCTTTTAGTCTAGTAAGATGCAAGGTGGGGGCCTCCAAGGATCAGACTTTTGAGTTTAGCACATCTCACAAATGCTTGATGGGATTTAGATCTGGAAAATTTTATTTATTTGTCATGTTTTAGGACACGGTCAGAAGCAGATACATGAAATGGAAACATTTGTACTCTGCTTAACACTTCAAGTGCTGTTTTGCCTTCACCTACATACCTACAAGTTCCGAGCGCTAGTCATATGACCGCTGATACTTTATACTAGTAGCTGTGCTGGATTTACCTACTTAAAGGTTTGAAGGTGATACTGCATTACTTGTTCTGGAAATTAGTGTTTATTCAAGTGGACTCATTCCGTTGTATGGTGTTTCCCTTTGACTCATTCCCTTGTGAGCCACTGAGGTGTTTATTTATGTTTATTTTCCATCGTGTGTGTTTATATTTTGGTTCTGCAGTGTGTCTGATGGTTAATGTGTGCTTATTACTGAAGAACCACGATGATGTGTATTTCCTGAATAGAGTGATATGTAGAACAGTTTAGGCTTCAGATGCTGTGTAGATGGTAGCGTTCCACTCCTGTTTCAGCAGTTTCCATGCACTTTTCTTGTGAAAATATCCCTTATATTTACATTACAGCAGCATAAAAAGACAACGTGACTATAGAAATGTCTGTCAACAAGCTGCTTCAGAAAACAGAACGCAGCCGTTAAATGGAGCAATCATGTACAGTGGTGTTTGAAAGTTTGTGAACCCTTTAGAAATTTCTATCTTTCTGCATAAATGTGAACTAAAACATCATCAGATTTTCCTAAAAATAGATAAAGAAAACCCAGTTAAACAAATGAGACAAAAATATTATACTTGGTTATTTATTTATTGAGGAAAATTATCCAATATTACATATTAGTGAGTGGCAAAAGTATGTGAACCTCTAGGATTAGCAGTTAATTTGAAGGAGATTTTTGAGGACCTCAGAAAAAGAGTTGCTGATGCTCATCAGGCTGGAAAAGGTTTCAAAACCATCTCTAAAGAGTTTGGACTCCACCAATCCACAGTCAGACAGATTGTGTACAAATGGAGAAAATTCAAGACCATTGTTACCCTCCCCAGGAGTGGTCATCCAACAAAGATCACTCCAAGAGCAAGGCGTGTAATAGTTGGTTATGTCACAAAGGACCCCAGGGTAACTTCTAAGCAACTGAAGGGCTCTCACATTGGTTAATGTTAATGTTCATGAGTCCACCATCATAAGAACACAGAACAACAATGGTGTGCATGGCAGAGTTACAAGGAGAAAGCCACTGCCCTCCAAAAAGAACATTGCTGCTCGTCTGCAGTTTGCTAAAGATCACGTGGACGAGCCAGAAGGCTATTGGGAGAAAGTTTTGTGGAGGGATGAGACCAAAAAGCATTATGTTTGGAGAAAGGAAAACACTGCATTCCAGCATAAGAACCTTATCCGATCTGTGAAACATGGTGGTGGTAGTATCATGGTTTGGGCTTGTTTTGCTGCATCTGGGCAGGACAGCTTGCCATCATTGATGGAACAATGAATTCTGAATGATATCAGAGAATTCTAACGGAAAATGTCAGGACATCTGTCCATGAACTTAATCTCAAGAGAAGGTGGGTCATGCAGCAAGACAGCGGCCCTAAGCACACAAGCCGTTCTACCAAAGAATGGTTAAAGAAGAATAAAGTTCATGTTTTGCAATGGCCAAGGTATAGTCCTGACCTTAATCCAATGTAAATGTTGTGGATGGACCTGAATTGAGCAGCTAATGTGAGGAAACCCACCAACATCCCAGAGCTGAAGCTGTTCTGTATTCTGAGTTGCAGTTATCGCTGCACAGGGGGGTCACACCAGATACGGAAACCAAAGGTTCACATACTTTTGCCACTCACTAATATGTAATATTGGATCATTTTCCTCAATAAATAAATGACCAAGTATAAAATCTTTGTCTTATTTGTTTAACTGGGTTCTCTTTATCTACTTTTAGGACTTGTGTAAAAATCTGAAGATGTTTTAGGTCATATTTATGCAGACATATAAAAAATTTTAAAGGGTTCACAAACTTTCAAGCACCACTGTATTTAAGTTCACTGCAAAACTTGTGAACTTCCTTTCATTCCCAAAATCAATATGTAAATACATAATTAAGCAGGAATGCACAATATTTGGTCAAAGTCTGATCAGTGAATAATAACAACAATAAAGTCAGATTTCTGTCAGGCTCCTCTATTGGATATTCAGCATGCAGGTGGAAGGAAGCAAACATGACTTTTGCTACTGGTGAGTCTTTTTATCCTTTCAAATCCACTTTAATTTGCGCTGAATAGCTGACACAAAGGATTTCTGTCAGAGCAAATCGTTCACTCTCGCGCTCTCTCATTACTCCGTACGAACCCCGTGACCTCTTATTTAATGCAGTTTTTCACGTTGAGCTCCATTAAAAATACGTTTACAGATTACTGCCGTGGCTCTATGCAGGGCCCTTGCTGGGACAGAACACACATTTCTCAAATTTCAGAGCTCACATTTCTCAAATCAATAGCGAGTCCTTGGTTTCATAAATGCCGGCTCTGATGCCTACACAGTTGGCACAGTAAAGACACGACGAGGTCGTGGAGTAGCAAAGTATAAGGCTGTCGACCTCCCACAAATGCAAAGGGTGCAATCAATATTTAAAAATATATATGTACACTTCTAGGCTAATGAGTTCTCTTATGGACAAGTTCTATTTAGTGAGAAAACGGTTTTAAAGGTGTCCTGTTCGATAGAAAAGTCTGAGTAATCCTCTTATTCCTTTAGAGCATTTATCAGACCATATCCAGAGTAAATTACAATCGAGCTTAACAGATGAGGGTTAAGAGCTTTGTGCAAGGGGTCTGGCTGGCAGAGGTGCAGCTCGGGTCAGTCCTGCACTACTGCCTCTCACAGCAGAGACCAGCCCAAGGGTACTGGCAAGCCAGCACTGCACCTCCACCTCTGAACAGCAAGAATGGCAATGACACAGATACATAAGCTGCTCTGAATAAGGCCATCCTCTAAATGCTGTAATACATCCGATTGTTATTGGGACTGTGGTAGCCTAGCGGTTAAGGTACTGGACTCTGGACCAGAAGGTTCAGGGTTCAAATCCCACCTCTGCCAAGCTGCCACTGTTGGGTCCTTGAGCAAGACCCTTAACCCACAATTGCTTGGATTGTAAGACTGTACCAATTGTAAGTCGCTCTGGATAAGGGCGTCTGCTAAATGCTGTAAATGTAAATGTAAATTGTTAACTGCATTCCAAAGTTGCATTGCTACTGTCAGAAGAAGTCAGTGCACTATAAGCATTTCATTTCTTTTGCATACCCTAGATCTTTATACAGTAACAGTTCGTTGTTCTTAAAAAAAAAAAAGATTAATTCTTATTTCCCAGGATAAAAGCCGTTCTCTAGTCTCCAAAGACCTATTTAAGTGAAGTTTGCTGTCAGTTGATATTTATATTAAAATTCCCTTCAGAATTCTGCCCTACATGTGCGAAACAAATCCCCTTAAGCAAAGAGCACGACGTTCGCTTACGTAGAGCTACACACAGTTATTAATACCCTCATCTCCAGCACTCGTTCAGTCCAGCTTTTCTCACTGTGCAGTCCGTGTGGATGCCTCCGGACATGACTTCCTCCGTGTCCTCTCATGAAAAGGTGAAAGGAATAGAGAAATAAGCTCATCTCAGAAGCTTTTGAAGTCTGATAAGGAATCTGACCCGATGACAGAGCTGCAACGCCGCTCTCTCCGTGACAGAGCTGTTGGAAGACCAAATATTACAGGCTGACATTTCAGAGCTCCTGCAGCACCAGCACTCTTTCGGAATCAAGCATTATGGATGCATATTTAATGAATCGAAGCCAGACCATAAACCGTAAGAGCCCATTTGGAAAATTGATTGATTTTTTTTTACTCATAAAAATCTGTTTTAGCTTAATTACTACATCGTCAGCCTGTAAAAAGCCCACAGAGAGGTTTGGAAAATGATCTGCTTTTCCTCTATTACCATTATGCACTGTGCTATCTTAAACAAGAGCTTTATCCTGGTCAGGGTCGCAGTTGATACAGACCCTAAACCAGGAGGGAATAGCCTACACCCAGACATCCCATCAGGTCGTCAAACAGTCAATCACTTACAGCTAGGCTCTTAACTTACAAAAAGCAATTCACTTACTGACATTTAGGTGGCACAGTGGCACAGGGGTTAGTGCTGTTGCCTTACTGCTCCAAATATTTGGGTTCGAACTGACTTTTATTTCATTGCAGACAGTATGAACGTCTCTGTGAAAGATGTCATCTTGATTGTGGTTTATGTTGCTCTGAAATCTCAGTGTACTTTTCTGCATTAATGCTGTATCACAGAAGTGTAAATGACCTTTTCCAGGGGCCCTGACCTGACCCCATACCCTGACAGAGCCTGGCTTTTGGACTTGTTGCTGAAAACACATGGCGTCCATTTCTTCCAAAAAACACAATACATTTCCACTGTGTGATGGTCCATCCCAGAGGCCTCCGAGCCCAAAGAAGTCGATGCAGCTGCTGGACATGATTATAACATAAGACTTCTTTTTTGCACAGTAATGTTTTAAGTGGCATTTGTGAATGAAACTCTGTATTGTAGAGCTTGATAAAGGTTTGATGAAGTAATCCCTTTCCCATGTGGTTCTATCAGCTATTGATGAATGACAGTTCTTGATGCACTGCCGTCTGAGGGAGCGGAGATCACCCCTCTTCAGTTTATTCTAGTGCTCTTCCCCTTTACTCACTGAAATTCCTCCATATTCCTTGAGTCGCTTAAAGATATTATGCACTGTAGAGGGAGAAATCGGGAAATCCCTTTGGGAAATTGGGAAATCTCCAGTTGTTCTTTGAGGAACATTGCTTTTTTTTAATATGCATTTCCCATTTGTGGTTGTACTAGTAGCAGTATCTGTAGAAGCAGTATTATCAGTGTTGAAGCTCATAGTATTTCCTATAGGTAATAGCAATATCACTGTCATTAAAGATGATCTGGGACTGAGTGCAACTTTCTGAGGGAACATATGCGTTCCTTCTAATGTGTTTTCAGAGATCTAATTTGGTCCATACTTCTTAAACGACTTGTTCTTTGTACTTTATACATTTTATCAGATTGATTGCAGAAGCATTCAGTGTGGGAGGAGATGACACAGAGACGACTCATTACATACTGCTAGTCCTTTCTGAAATACATACTTTCCTCACAAAAGCCTATGATAATTACTGTGTCTTCAGAGGTAGATCTGAATACAAATCATACCGAGATAATCACTTGATGGGTAGCTATGGAGTTAAAACGAGCTTTGAATATACAGAAATGACAATTATGTTGGGAAGAACATTTCAACTACACAGACCTATAGAGAAATACAATTATGGCATGTGAATGTTATGTTAGACATTAAACATCGCAGCATAAAGCTTTAGAATTGAGAAGTTGTCTGAGAAACTAAGGACTTTCAGTGGTAATAGTAATATTACTTTGCTCCTTATTTTCTCAAAAACTTCTCAATTTTAAGAGTGATTATAAAGTTTTATGCTAGAATGTTTCATGTATGACAGGAATAACATATAACATTCGCAGACCTGAATTGTCTGTCTGTGTAGCTGAAATATTATTCAGAACATAACTGTCCATTATGTCCATTCAAAGCTCCTCTTAACTCCATGGACACCCATCAAGTTATTATGTAGGTGTCATGTGTATTCACATCTACCTTTGAAGACAGTACTTATCTTAAAGGCTTTTGTGAAGAAAGTATATTTTTTATAAAAGACTAGCAGTGGTTAAAGTACTGGACCATGGAATGGAAGGTACAGGATTCAAATCCCAGTGCTGCCACTGTTGGGTGATGAATCCAGAGTGAAGAACTACCGCACTGCACCGATTTTAGACATCTTCAAGTGAAATAAATCAAGTGAAGCATGAGGAAAATATGCATTATGTCTGTTTTATATGACGAAGGTTATATGTAAATATTCCTTTAATGTCGCTTACTTGATGATGAGCTTCGCCGACAAGACACTTCAAAGTTGGCCTGGATCTTGCATAATATACAACGTCCATCATGTCGGCCTTGTTTGGAATTGCTAAAGACCCGAGCGGTGTGATTTGTGTGGTAGCCGGTTGGCCTTGTGTTCACCCAACCCGCATCTCCACGATGGTGCTGTCTGATCAGTAGTGCTTCTGGAGTTTTTAAATGCCAGTCTGTCTTTTGGTTAATGCTAATTTATTAGGGCACCAAACATAACGCAGGCATCGGAGGTTATGGAACTTACTTTGTTGTTTATCTTTTGGTCTATCTTAATTAAGTCTGTTGTGTTATTCACAGATGTTATATACAGTACTATGCAAAAGTCTTAGGCCACCATTAGATTTCTTGTTTTAGCAATGGTATGACCATATATACTATAGATAACTCATTATCTCACCCATACTGTTTCATGGCTATTTTTGCCAACTTAATAACGTTACAAAAAACTAGACAAAGTGATTCATATCTGATGCTGACAATCTGTTTTACTGAGCAGCCCCTGTGATCGTACAATCCCATTTATCATGTATAGAAACACGTGCGTACATGTATGGTTTCTATGCATTTACGCAAATTGGAGAAATAGTCCGTGATTGATGATTGTTTCTGTGACTGTGATGAATAAAGCAAAGTTATGATAAGGCAAGTCTCTTCACTCCACCGCCATCTTGGTAACACAGCCATGTAAGACCAGACTCCTATCTCTTTGAATGGGGAGAGATCTATACATCCGAAACTGAAAGAGAAATTAATGTTTAAAAGGCATATTTATAATCGCTGGTATAATCTGACAAAAGTGAGATAATGTACTTGCGTTGTTGGGTTCAAATAACACAGAAAAAATATGATTTTTTAATGTTATTCTGGCTACTGCGCATGCACAACCCACCACTACAAAGGGGCCGAGACTTTCCGTCCCCCTCTCCGACATATTTACTAATATGCTGATATCTTTCTAGCGATGGGGCGGTGCTTCTGTACTACAGTCCCATTCATATTTCAACCAGTGGCCAGTCTGCTCCTTATATAATGTCTCTGATAACAGACAGGGGCTGTACATCATCCGGTGTTACAAGTTTAAAGTAGGATTAAAGTGCCACCTACTGACAGTCTGAAATTCATAACTGGAAATACATTTGTCACATTTTAAGCTTGGCAAGGGCAAGAAGCGAGGTTGGCGGTTTTTTTAAATGAAATACATGGAAGGAAATCTGTCCTGCCATCACAGGTGACGAAAGATGAGCTTGGTGAGATAATTTCTATATGTATACTGACTTTTGCCCTCAGAATACATTTTGTTCTGATTTTTTCTTTCTTTTTTGTGATGTTTCCTGTGTTTTCTATTCATATCATAATAAAGAGACTGAGAAATAATTATATATGGCCATTATACCATTTCTAATGGTGGTCTCAGACTTTTTCACAGTTCTATATGTTCATTTATGTTGACCTTTCTATACATTGTATGTAACCTGCTAGAACTGTAAAAGACACTGAGAGACTCAGAGCTTTGTCAAGGCTTGGACAACCATTTAGGCAGACAGCACATGTTCTGAGTACGGTAGTCCTTCATACAAATCAGGAGGCAACCTGAGGTCAAGATGCGTGAATGTGCAGGACAAATCGGGAGACATGAAGGTAATCATGGGCTTTATCTGTGTTGCCTGCATCCATAATGAGCCTGTATGTGTGCTGTTCAAGGATAAGCTGTAAAGGTGCCAGTTGTTCTTTCGTCTGATTGAAGAAACATTAAGATGAGATGGTTCAGGAAGGAACTGAATGAGGATTCTGGCTTTGTTCGACAAGATGGATTTTAAACGCTCCGATCCTGTCTAATCTCAACCATCACAATTCTGCTGACAATAACGAGCTGATTCTCTAAAACGTGTGGTGAAGTGCGTGTTCACTCAGAGACCTGAGGGTGGCTTGAGACTCAGCCTCAGACTGTATGAGCTATCTTTGTCAGCTTCTGTAATAATTGTGTTTTAGATGGCCTTCGGGAGGCTCACGGAGCAAACACTCATAAGCCTCTGGCTATGGCATTATTCAAGATCCTCTTTGGCGGGGAACAGAGGGTTCAGCCTCGCCCCGGGAGTGAGGCTATTGGCTCAGCTTGGGTTTTGAGAGCTAGTTTAGTTCGAGGCAGAACTTTTTAGTCGACTTCAAGCTCTGGCCTCTCAGAGAAGCACAAGACATTGCCAAATTTGAGCTCTTGCTGGTCAGCTGATATTTAGTTGATATTCTAAGTTCTTCTAGGAATGCACTGGTCGATTTCAGCAAATTAAACAATATATAGTCTACACGCTTTCCAATCTCATATTAGGTACAGCACCTTGTTGAGAACCAAAAACGATGAGTACAGAGCAAATTTTTCCCTTAAGGAATAATGTAAATTTAACTAAACCATTCCAAGAACCTGGGAAAATCCACACTGTATGAGGCATTATATACATTAATGGGGTTGTATTGTACAGGGGCTCCCTGATTTATGATGGAAATATGCTCCAACAAATCATGAACCGAGTTTAATATAGTTTACACTGTATTCACTCTTCACAAACGTAACCACAACTTTTACTCACTACATTTCCCAGCGTTCATCACTCCCGCCACATGACTCCCTATGTCACACACTGCCGACTCCCTCATCAGACTGTAGGAGAGTACTATGTGTCACATATCGCTTGCCCAGGACAATTCAAACTCCAAAATTCAAAGTGCGGTTTATGCTGAATGTTTATTTATTTAAAGTCAACATATCGCAAGTTGTGCCATCGTAAAACGTGGAGTATCTGTAGTCAATAGTTTTAGGCCACCTTTAGATTATATTAGATGATATAGTCTTATGCTGGTTATTATTATTTGGCTGACTATACAGCTTTCCCAGTATCTGATTACTCATGTGCATGGAAACCTTGATCATATTACTGACAAAATCTGATTTTCTGTGGTTATCGGATTATTAGCTGCATGTAATCACACTCATTGTTCCAGAAAGGTCAAATTACTGACCTGCATCAAGCAAGTTAGAAGTTAGAAAAACTAAAAAATAGAAGAAGTTTAATTTGTTAGGGACCATAACGATTGGACTCTGGTGAAACGGGGAAAGGTCATGTGGCCTCATGAGTGGACGCGTCAGAGTAAGAGGCAGGCCAGGTCAAGGCTCGGCAACATTATGTGGTGATGAAATGAGGAGCTGAGGAGCTGAGAAGCTGAGAGCACTGAATGGCCAGGTTATACCGGCAATGGATTTTTTTTCCCTGAAGGCACGGGCACATTCCAGGACGACAATGCCAAGATTGATTGGGCTCAAATTGTTGTGGGAGCATGAGGAATCCTTTTCACACATGAATCAGTCACTATGCAAAGTCCTGACCTTAACCCCCGCTGAAAGTCTTTGGGATGTGCTGGAGTGGACTTTATGGAGTGGTTTGACTCTCCCCTCATCAGTACAAGTTCTCAGCCAAAACTCTGAATAGAAATAAATGTTGAGACACTGCACAAGGTTGTCGAAACTCTGCAGAGGTGAATCTGCATCGTAATCAAAGCTGGGTTTTTTTTGTTTTGGCAAGGTACGATACATGAATCATACAGATATAGAATCTCCATAGACAAACCAGAGCAGTAGAATCATCATGGGAACACTCTTCATATGACACCTTCATTGGTTTCCACCTTCAACACGTTCATAAGTAATGGTTTGCCTTTGATATTTGCCAATAATGACTGTGAATGTGAATTTGTTGGGGGTTCGGCCACAATAGGGGTACGAACCCACCTGTTTTAGGGCTGGAACTGGCTCTGGTTCTCAAACTGGACACCAAACACAAACACAAGTATTCAGCGGATCTTTAACGAATACTAAAGGATAAGGGGAAAAGGGAGGGAGAGGAAAAGAAAGTGGCTGATGCGCCTGGAGGCTTCCATGCTGGCAGGACTGGATCTGTCCAGGAGGAAAACGAGTTGTGGCCATGCAGAGTTTCCAGACGTCTGCAGGAACGTGTCGAGTCCTCAGGAGTCCGCAGGAAAGGCAGATTGTCCAGAGTCATCTGCAGGTACAAGAGAGTACCCTCAATATTTGAGTTTTCTAGTTTAAGTGGTTGTTTATTTGTCACTACTACATCACTACATTTTATTTTATTGTGTAAAGCACTTTGTGACTTGCTCTAGACAATATCATAGCAACTACCTAGCAACACCATAGCAACCACCTAGGACACCATAGCAACACCATAGCAACCATCTGTGACACCATAGCAACACCATAGCAACCCCTGTGACACCATAGCAACCACCTAGGATGTCATAGCAACAACATAGCAGCCGCTTGGGACACTATATCAACCACCTATCAACCACCTAGCAACACCACAGCAACCAATACTGCAAAACCATAGCAACCACCTCAGATACCATAGTGACACTATAGCAACCACCTGACAAATCATAGCAAGCACATAATAATGAATTCCCAACAACTTAGCCCTAATCTACCAAAACTGTTGCACCTTATTGACCATATAGTAAGAGCCTAACAACAGAATCCACTTTAAATGTGCAATTATTCTACGTTTCCTTCGGGAAATGCACTTTTCTGCTTGCAATTGTTAAGCCCTCAGTTGTTTAAGTGAAAGGACGTTGATCGGACACTCGCTAAACAGCACTCACCCGAACTGTCATATATTATAGAGAAAATGTTCAGAGTACATACACATTTTGAGAAAATCAGAGGATGGGTCTGTAATATAAATTTCCTGATTTGGTATTAATCTCTCAGTATATGAGCCCCCTATTAATAACTGAATAACAGGATGTGAGTAGCGTTAGTTCTACAGCATGCATTGGCTGCAGGTCATACATCTTCACAGCTAGAGCATGAGCACGCATGACCTATATCATATGACCTGCTGAACATTGATGATCTGTGAGAAACACACTCCCTCACTTTCACACATGCTGACCTTTTCATATCAGTCTTTGACATTTTCTATTAGCTGGGAGATTAGCCCATTTCCTTTTTCTCTTGCTCTCTCTCTGATCAATATCCCTTACAATGGCTTTGTGTGTGACAGAGAGGAATGAGAGCTCATAATTCGACCCATTTAATCTGTCAAACTCGAGCATTAATGGAGGAGAGCTTATTAAATGCATATGGGTTAGTGTTTATAATTAGAGGTAGATACTTGATCAGTTCTATCCTGATACTTAAGGGAACAACTTGTGCATCTTTTGGTAAAGTGCCACCTTTAGTAGTGCTTGCTCTGCACAGTCATGACCTCTAGGGAGGTAATTGAGAATCTTGAGAATAAATAACTGACAGTTAAAGCAGCAGAAGAAAAGAACATACGACAGGATCTGAAAATAACTGACATATTAAAGATTAAAGATGACATATCACACTCCACACACAGTTCTCTGGGGTCTTAATGAAATGTCTATGACATGACTTGGTCCAAATATCACAAGGACCAAGCACCACAGCACCTACTCACCCTGCTTAAATGACCTTTTTTCAGACGCTGATAGTGATGTTAAATAAACAAACAATCATACATTTGTGTCCCTTCTCATGTGAATGAAAGCATGTATGATGACTTGAAAAACTTTGTACTAGAAATTGTACATGTTAAAAAATTAATGATATAGCATTTGCAGTGTTCATAAAACAGTCCAAATACTTAGCTATTTGACCTATGAAGTTAGCTCTTGGCTCTTTGGCTTAGAGGGGACACTGCAGATTTTTGCCAACTGTAGCTAGGACATTGCCAAAAAAAAAAAAATCCACTCTGATCTTCTGCCCTCTGAGGCTGGGGGCCAACGTACTGATTTGTGCAGCAACAGCAGAATAGTTTTTGGTTCTTACCTCTTAGCTGTGACAGATGGCAGATCCAAATAGAGTGGTACCACCTTGGAATGAATTCGGTTCTCGACGCATTTGGACTCGAAAAAATTTGTCTCTGCTCGCGTTGTGTGTTCGATACTTGGAGCACTTGATTAAGCTTGTATGAGTTGAGCCATGCGAGTCGTTTAAACTCGATTCACCGTTCATGATTCTGTACAAAATGGTTCAGTTATTCAGATTCACAATAGCAACTTTATTTTTACATCTACAGTGCTGTATTGTTAGTGCAAATAAATCTCCCTGGGTGCAAAAATGCTTAGTTTATAAGAGCCAACTGAAAGGAAAACAGGAACTGAATCCTCCATACCACAGACTGCAGTTAGCATAGCAGCTATGCTAGAGCCCTGAGTTCAGCCCTGAGTACTCACTAAATTACATGAGATTTTCAGCACTTTATTATAAATTAAGCTCTGTGTTAATGACTTTGTGTTAATGGTTGTGTTTTAAACAATAAGTTCGGCTCCGCTACGATACAGCATATAGAGTATATTAAACTCGTTGGTTCATGTTATATTTATGTAGCAACTTATGATGAATGTGTTGAACATATCCCCATCAAAAATCAGGGAGTACCTGTACAATACTCCATTAATGCATATGATGCCTTACACAGGGGGGATTTTCTGGGGGTCTGGAACAGATTAATACAATTTACATTATTCCTTATGGCAACAAGTTGTTCGGTACTCATCGTTTTTGATTCATGATGAGCCTTCTGGAACGAATCAACAACCACACCTGAGGTACTACTGTATTTATTCAGATAGGTGCAGGACAATTCTATTGAGCCGGTTTGTGACGTAGGCAGCCCACAAAAATGACTTTGTTGCCAGATTTCACAGTTTATGGATTAGTAGCTAGTCAAGACACCCAAGTGTATGTGCACAAGCACTGAAAGGGTTAACTTCACATAGAAAATGAACATACATTGGCTAAACAAGCACGGGTTGTTACTTTAAGATCTCCATTTTCTACAGCAGCCACTAGACGTGTGACACATAACAGTCCTATAACTGTCATCTATCTGTATGAGTTCAGACAGATGATAAAGAATACATCACAGAGCACACACACACACTAATGAAACCAGAAACTAATGAGATCCCTGTGTGTGGATACGCTTCCCAGGTTCTTCCATCGCCTTTAAATCATCCGCACGCTCATTTAACACTCAACACACATCATGTTTATGGATATGAATACGGTTATTGTTATGGGCATGTTTATGGTTATGGAGGCAGTTATGGTCATGGATGTGCTTTTATTGGACCCCAAAATGAATTTAAGACTTATTTTGGGTAAATAAAATGTAAATATCAGCTTATATTAATCACAAACATCATATACTTGCTTTTCATTTATTATATTATCAGTAAAGGTGGTGAAGAGAATTAGTATAGATAAAAGAGTGCAGTAACTGCCTCTGTATGAATTACTAACTCTGTATGGACCACAGTTTATATACAGATCCATATATGGCAGTACTGTTGATTCTGCACAGCTCTGGGGTCCAGGGTTCGAACCTCAGCTCTCGTTACTGTTTGTTTGGCATGTTCTTCCTGCACCTTCATCAGTCTGTTTAGGTTTTTTTTACAGGCTAGTTAATGGATTGCTCCAAGTTTCCCTAAGTTAAACAAATGATGTGTGTGTGTGTGTGTTTTGCATTAAAAAGAAAACATTACAAACTTTGAATATCTGGATTTTCCCTCTTTAACAGTGCAATAAGAATACATTTACTCAGTGGACACCACTCTTTACTTTATTAAAGTATTATTATTATTATTATTATTAAAGTTATTGCATAGGTGTAGACATCATTTTCTAGCAAGTAATGTCCAGAAAGCAGTTCTGAATGCATTTTATCAATGGGAAACAATAGCAGTCTTGAACCTTTTTGGCAACACTGATATATTCTTATATTCTGTACAATGAGAAATTCAACTACAAAAATGCAAGTCATCTGTCATTTTTTCAGTCATTGACCATTGACCTTATAGTTGACCACCTTTATGGTTTATTCCCCATTAGTAAACAATGCTTTCAAGAAATGTTAGTTATGTCTGAAAGTTTGTTTATTTTGTCTGTGAGCTTCAGTCATGTGTGGGGTCATGGAGAGGAGAGGCTGCACATGCTCAAGAAAACCCAATGAGTACCACACAATCTCAATTACTCTGTGTGTGTGTGTGTGTGTGTGTGTGTGTGTGTGTGTTTGACCCAGAGACAATCTTTGTACTTTGTGGTGCACAGATAATTGAGGGGCTTTTCTCCCTGGTACACATAGTAGCGGGTCATTTTTTACCCTTAAGACAACACAAATGTTAGTTTTATCGAAAAGTGACAATAATACATCCGTCTTGTCAACATTTTATTTAAGGTTTGTCCAGTGGATTAGATCAGATCCAGCACCTCCACTGATGGCAGTCATTGTACTGATATGTGGAAGTGAAGTAGGAACTTAGGCCTCGGGCAAAACTTACTGTTTACAAGTTAATCTATGTTCCTAGCCTGACCTATGGCCATGAGCTTTCAGCAGTGACCAAAAGAATAAGGTAATGGGTATAAGCTCAAAATTAGGTTATACAAAGTTGCTCTCTATTACAAGGTGAGGTAATTCATCAATCTGAGGGAGGCTTGGAGTAGATCCAATGCTTGTTTGGATCTAAAGCAGCCCGTTGAGGTTGTTTAGGCATCTCAGAAGGATGCACACTGGTTCAGCTCCCACTAGTGCTGTTCTAGGCAAGTCCCTTTGGGCTGAGACGAGTCCCTTTGGGCCAAGTCCCGTGTAGGGATTATTTCTTATAGCTAGCTTGGGAACATCTTGGGATTTGCTAGATTGAGCTGGAATCTATGATCTGGGATAGAGAAGTCTCAGCGATCTCAGCCTGTTACCTCCACAACCTTTATCTTAATTATTATATCGTTAAATGCGTTCTCTCTGTTAATATTTATTTAGCTTCTGTTTACTTAAACTATTACTAAGAACTTGATAACTTAGTTAATTCTTAAACATAATCTAAGCCGCCCAAGGAGGATGGGTTCCTTTTTGAGTCTTGGTCCTCCCAAGGTTTCTTCCTTATAGAGTTTAGAGAGATTTTCTTTGCCACTGTTACCCTAGGCTTGTTCAATTTGGGATTGGCCTCATAATTCGAAGATAATATAAAATTGTAAAGCTGCTTTGAGACAGTGCTTCACTGTAAAAACCTTGAAGCTTGACTTGACTTCATAACCTTCAACAGGAAACGTGGATTGAAATTGAGACTGAGATTATTAGAAAAATAATGTTCATTTCATGTTTTATTCCTACTTTTCCTGGACAGGGCCGCTGGACTTCGGCACCTATCTGCAGATGACAGAGAGTGCGAGTCTAAACGTGCTCCGGACACTCCATTGGAATGTCAGCAGAGTTTGCACCTTTTGTCATCTGCAGTAATCCTCTGACCATCGTCCCTCCCTTTGTGTCTGCATGTGCCATCTGACCTGGCAACAAGGCAAAACTGGGACTAAACCTTGGTCTCTCCAGAGTGGCTAGCGTATTAGACAGTCGTGCCACCCATGAGACTGGCTATTACATCATGGACAAACCAATACCTGATTAAAAATCGACCACCTGGCAACCATAACTTTGGCAACCCTAAGCTTTCTCAGTTCTGTTGTGCTAGTTCATAAGATTTATGGGTACAATGACCAAATCATGTTTAAACTCTGCCTTTAATAATATAGTGTACATCGTACCATTACCATGATGAATTGCTGCTAGTCTTCAGTACGTGTGTACTGTAAACATATGTATAGAGTCCAGATAAAGAGTGTTGTAGCAGCACCTGGGTGCCACAGCTCCTTATACTGAGCAGTAGAAATATCAGGACGGGGAAAATGAGAATGCCTTGTGTAAAGAGAAAATAATTGTTGCATGCGTACAGTTGCTAAGCTGCAAATAGCTCTGGCTGTAACACTGAACAAACCTCTGACTGAGAAAATTGCCACTGTGCATTTCTTTATTTATTTACCGCAGCCACAATTACAGACGTTGCAGATTATTAGCTTCATTATACCAGCATAGCATGGAAAATAGCTTTGAGCAAAACATGAAAAACAGTAAGTGCGTCTTTGAATGTTTGAAGTAAGTGTATGCTAGAGTAATTTAGCGGACACTTATGCAAAGAAACGTGCAACTGATGTGTCTCAAGGATATTGCTGAAGGACCTAGCAGTGGCAGTATTTATCCACAGTCCAGTACCTTATTTTTCCATAAGACTGTGTTGTGTAGCTAGCATACTTACATGCTGTCACGTTTTGGACACAGAAGAACATGCAGGCGTGAATAGCTTTATTTAAAGTGGACACAGTAAAGGGGGAGACAGTAAAGGGAGACAGGTAAATGTCTTAAACAACATAGGTAATTTAAAGGGACACAGCAAACCCAAACAGACAATTTAAGTGAAGGCAAGACTCAAAGCAGATTATCTTCTAAATTGTAAGGTCAATCCCAAAATGAGCAAGCCTAGGGCGACAGTGGCAAGGAAAATCTCCCTAAACATTATAAGGAAGAAACCTTGGGAGGACCAACACTCAAAAGGGGGACCCTTCCTAATTGGGTGACTTAGATGAGATATGTAAGAATTACCTAAGTTATCTAATTAATAAGTTCAGAGTAATAGTTTACATAAACAGAAGCTACATAAATATTAAGAGAGAGAGAGAGTACATATTTAAAAGTATAATCATTAAAATAATAAAAACAGGTATACTGACAGAGCTAATACAACAAACAATAGTAACTCAAACGCAGAGACGGACTAAACAGGAGGGCAAGGCTACTATAGACACGCAAAGCTAACAGCTAACGCTAATGCAGGTCTGGAAAACTTAAAAGACCTCTGCAAACTTATCAGGTGCTCCGTTTTTTTTATTTGTAGGCACTGTATGTGTTTGAGTGAAGTGGCACACTTTAGTTTCATTCTATAAAAATTCCAAAATTCCAAAATATTTATTTACAGTATTGATGGCAGCATTTATTTGCTGTAAATGATGTAAAAATAGCAAAGAGGATGCAGCATTTTCCGACCTCGATTAAAAATACAAATAATAATACATGGAAAATAAGTGCATGTTTATTTATTAACAAAGCAGCACTAATAGTTTAACTTAGGTAAGACCAGAAATCATTATTTTAATCCCAGCTTCATGCGTCTTGTACTTTTCCTCAATAAATAAGCTTTGGTTCAGGTGATCACCTAACCAGTAGCTCAGTAAGGAAGCAAGTGTGTCTTTATTGAAGTTCATCATATACTGGAATGGAATTGCTGCAATACATATAGATATTTTGGTTTTAAGAACATTTGGAGTGGAATCTTAATTTTTTTCTAGAGCTGTACATATAGACAAAGCCAAGAACAGCCTAACAAACACAAGCTAACAGACAAAATGCTTCTCAAGCAGATAATGCTGATAAAAACAGACAGTGCTATATAAACAAACAGTGTGAATAGCTAACAGATATAGTGCTAACTAATCTAGCCAATGTGAACACAAAGACAATAGCTAATACAAACAGATACTGAAACACCAAACAGTGCAAACAAGGACCATAAGACAGAGTCACAATAAACATGGAACACACCAGACATCCAGGATAACAAGAAACATGAACTCACAGGAACACGGAGAAGACAGGAACCAACAAACTGGAAAGCAGGAGCCACGAAATGCCAGACAAGGGAGAGACAGGAAAAGAGGGTATAAATAGGTGTGGAAGCCAAAAAGAGAGCTAAGAAGGATGATGTGGCTAACAAGCACACATGGTAGTGACACATATTATTCTGAAAGTAATTGAAACTTGTAGTAACTAAATTAACTAAACTAAAGCCAACTTAAGCCAACTTGGGCTAGAGTGCTTTTTAATAATCTGGCTAGTAAAACAAGACATTGTTGTTGAAGATACGTTAGCTTAGCATACTGTATTTAGAAAACCAAAAGATGGATTCTGGGCAATTGTTGTCTTAGTCATACAAAAATCCATATACTGTATATCACAAACTCACAAAAACAAGGAGAAGGCAGAAACAAAAAAACTGGAAAACAGGAGCCAAACGCGGTGTGAGGAGTGAAATGCCAGACATGGGAGAGACAGGAAGAGAGGGTATAAATAGGCATGGAAGCCAAAAAGGGTCAGTGGAGAGCTATGCAGGATGATGTGGCTAACAAGCACACATTGTGGTGACACATACTGTTCTGAAAGTAATTGGAAGGTAGTTATAATCATTGAAACCTGTAGTAACTAAACTACTAACTTAGCTAAAAGGTGCTTTTAAACAATCTGGCAAGTACAAGAACAAACTGTTGTTGAAGATGTATGTTAGCTTAGAATACTGTATTTAGCAAAACAAAATTTGGATTCTGTGCCATTACTGACATAGCTAAACAAATATTAATATATACATGTAACTAGTGTTAAATAAAGTGTTCTCAAACTGGGAGGCAAGTATTATACTATCCAGGTATTAACCACATGACCTAACCCACTTTAAATGAGGTCTTTAAGGGTCCAGGGCTCACTCAGGCCACCCTGTCAATATATCGGCATTCCAGATTTTGACCAAACAGCACATGGCATGTAAACAGGGTGATGATTAAGCACCCCAAATTGAAACCAAATAGATCTGCAGATTTAGGGATAATGTTGCAAATAAGTGATTCTGACTTGAACCTGTGTATCAACACATCTCTCTTGTCCAATTACATACTCACAAGTGGATGTGAGGCCCCTCACCTCAGCACTGAATAATCACAGGCCCTGCACCACACAATCTACTTGAAAATGAACGGCACTTGAGCAAAGATATGTCACTCTCTTCACAAATAAACACCTCAACATGGCTCCCTGCAAATAGCTTATTGAAAAACTGTATGGAAATAGATTTACAAATCAAAACTGGTAAAAACATGACTATAATGGCAAGAAAACAAATTATTTAGTAGTCCTAAAAATAGGTAGTGTGAACCCAATTGAACAAATGAGAAAAAAATAACATACATTTGGTAATTTATACCAAATGTATAAGGAAAACAATTTAGTATTACATATATGTGAGTGACAAAAGTACAGGTGCTTTAGAATTAGGTCCAATTGAAAGGAGGCCTTTTTTGGTTTGGATTCGCACCACCGGTAGGAACGCTGAAGTGACGTAAGCCGTACTTATTTTGCTTAGACGACCCAAAATCATATTGTACCTCCCCCGTCACATATAGGCTCAGTAAAGCTAATCCTAGGCTCAGTGAATGAACTTCTCTGTCAGTCCATCCAGGTTGTTGTCTGTTTGTTTTTTTTCATTTTAACTTAAAGATCTGTTGTTTATACAGCTACCGATGTACAAGTATATTTAAAAACTGCGGTTGTCCTCAACATAGGCACTTGCTTCTGGACCAATCACTATGCACTTGCATCACTCCGTCTGAATCAACTGCTTTACTCTATTGCTTGGACCAATCACTGCAAAACTTACATCACACGAGGTCCTACTGTATGTGCTGAGTACCTACCCTGAAGTAGGAGCTAAAACATCCCTGTATATGGCATTCTAACAGCTACAATTGTTTTCAGTTCCCAGTTCTCCAACAGTTATAAGAACTATAAAAAAGTTACTTCTGTGCAAAAGTGTCTTATGTGAACCATCAGTTGGTACAATTCATAATTCATTGTTATATCAATGATGGCAAGCATCCTGTCCCAGATGCAGCTAAACAGGCCCAAATCATGATAATACCACCGCTATGTTTCACAGAATTTTTTAAAGTGCTGGAATGCAATGTTTTCTTTTCTTCAGACTCAGTGCCTCTCATTTAAGCCAAAAAGTTATATTTCAGTCTCGTCCATTTATAAAGGAATGTGCCAGTAGCATTCTGGCTTCTCCACATGATCTTTGTGACTGTGGTGACCTAGCGGTTAAGGTACTGGATTATGGACCAGAAATTCCAGGGTTCAAATCCCACCTCTGCCAGACTGCCACTGAGCAAGTCTTTGAGCAAGGCCCAACCCACAATTGCTTGGATTACAAGATTGTATCAATTGTACATCACCATGGATAAGGGTATTTTCTAAATGATGTAAATGTTAATGTTTATCAAACTTTAGAAGGGCAGCAATGTACTTTTTTGTCGCCTTGCAACCCTGCCATAGACAATGTTGTTTTTCATTGGTCATTGAGTTGGTGGACTCATGAACATTAACATTAGGCAGTGTGAGAGAGACATTTAGCTGCTTAGAGGTCACTCTGGGTGTCTTTGCAACCTCAGATGTGGTCAAAACTCATTGGGAGGGTAACACTGTTACTGAATTTTCTCCATTTGTACACAATTCTTTTTGACTGTGGATTGGTGGAGTCCAAACACTTTAGTGACAGTTTTGTAATATTTTCCAGCCAACATCCTTTACCTTTAGAGTCCCCCAGTGAGGACCTAGGGAAAACCCCATCTAAGGCAGTGGTGGCTCAGTGGATAAGGTGCAGGCTTAGGACTATTAATCAGAAAGTTGTGAGCTCAAGTCCAGGCATGGCTAAGCTGACACGGTTGAGCCCTTAAACAAGTCCTTTAAACTGCTGCACTCATACTGGATAAATTATTTAAATGTAAATGATTAGACTTTTCTGGCAAATGATTAGACCTGATTTGGGTACTAAGAGGAAAGATTTGATGTGCATATTGTATAGTTCCTTATTTCAAAATATTAAAGAATGTAAAGTGTTTTCCCTAGTTTGTAAAAACGTAATAATCGCCATTATCGTCATCATCATCATCATCATCATCATCATCATCATTATCACCATGCTTCAGTCTGTTCCCTTCATCAGGGTAGCAAGTTACCCCTCATTTATTTAAGCAGCAGCATCATCAATCAACATGTGTGCACATTTACATAATTAAACTGCGACATTTTGCAATCTGGCTCTCCCAAAACACACCGCTCATTGATCTCAATTACAAACCATTTGAACACCTTTTCCCTGACTGTGATCATTTTTGCATGCATCTTTATACTCCAGTCCACTACAGGAGAGCAAACTCTTTGTTATGCACTACAGCGTGATCTCTTCAGTCTGTAGGTTCATTAATGCAGGGTAATGGCGGGCGATTTGGCTTTAGTAACGCACCTTGGGAAAACGCCACCTGGGCTTCATATACTCCAAAGCTCTGTGTACTCACTGGAAACAATCAGGCGTGAGACGGCCCTGGCATGCAGATATTTTGGTGATTATCTTGCAGATGTTGTGTGTGTTGGGGGTGACCTCCCAGGGGTCTCTCAGCAGTAGTCCCCTAGAGACAACTGCATCCTGATGGGATGGACTCCGGAGGAGCCATTTATTTTACATGCTAATTATATTCATCCTCCAATTAAGAACTGCAAAACTCTAATGTTGTGTTGTGTTCAGTAATTAGAAGTGGTTCATAGTGGTTCAACACAGTCCAAGAATGCAAACAAGCAGGGTCAGCAGGCTGATGTGGGCAGAACCGATTAAGGAGAAGCCAAGGCAAAGCCCATTATTAACGGCAATGGATAAATAGACAGAACCATGACTTGGATTTTCTGAATATAGCAACAGGAAGCAAGCAGTTGACAAGAAGAATTAATGAAGTAGGTCTCAACTAGTTTGTGGAAATGACTGATAGGCAAACTTGGCTATATCTATGACTGTGAATATGACTGTGATTATGATTTGCTGTAGTATGGTGTATGGGTTCCATATGCTTCTTCTCACTAACCTGCATAATGGCTTATTTCAAGTCTGTGTTACATTTACAGTGGTGCTTGAAAGTTTGTCAACCCTATAGAATTTATATCGATATTTCTGCATAAATACGACCTAAACCATCATCAGATTTTCACACAAGTCCTAAAAGTAGATAAAGAGAACCCAGTTAAACAAATGAGACAAAAATATTATACACTGCTCAAAAAAATAAAGGGAACACTTAAACAACACAATATAACTCCAAGTAAATTGAACTTCTGTGAAATCAAACTGTCCACTTAGGAAGCAACACTGATTGACAATCAATTTCACATGCCATTGTGAAAATGGAATAGACAACAGGTGGAAATTATTGGCAATTAGCAAGACACACTCAATAAAGGAGTGGTTCTGCAGGTGGGGACCACAGACCACTTCTCAGTACCTATGCTTTCTGGCTGATGTTTTGGTCACTTTTAATGTTGGTGGTGCTTTCACAGTCATGGTAGCATGAGACGGACTCTAAAACCAGTGGCTCAGGTAGTGCAGGTCATCCATGATGGCACATCAATGCGAGCTATGGCAAGAAGGTTTGCTGTGTCTGTCAGCATAGTGTCCAGAGGCTCAAGATGCTACCAGGAGACAGGCCAGTACACCAGGAGACGTGGAGGAGGCCATAACAACCCAGCAGCAGGACCGCTACCTCCGCCTTTGTGCAAGGAGGAACAGGAGGAGCACTGCCAGAACCCTGCAAAATGACCTCCAGCAGGCCACAAATGTGCATGTGTCTGCACAAACAGTTAGAACCCGACTCCATGAGGATGGTATGAGGGCCTGAAATCCACAGATGGGGGTTGTGCTCACAGCCCAACACCGTGCAGGATGCTTGGCATTTGCCAGTGAACACCAGGATTGCCAAATTCACCGCTGGCACCCTGTGTTCTTCACAGATGAAAGCAGGTTCACACTGAGCACGTGACAGCAGACGTGACAGAGTCTGGAGATGCCGTGGAGAGCGATCTGCTGCCTGCAACATCCTTCAGCATGACCTGTTTGGCAGAGGGTCAGTAATGGTGTGGGGTGGCATTTCTTTGGAGGGCCGCACAGCCCTCCATGTGCTTGCCAGAAGTAGCCTGACTGCCATTAGGTACCGAGATGAGATCCTCAGACCCCTTGTGAGACCATATGCTGGTGCGGTTGGCCCTGGGTTCCTTCTAATGCAGGACAATGCTAGACCTCATGTGGCTGGAGTGTGTCAGCAGTTCCTGCAAGATGAAGGCATTGAAGCTATGGACTGACCGCCCGTTCCCTAGACCTGAATCCGATTGAGCACATCTGGGACATCATGTCTCGCTCCACCCACCAACGTCACGTTGCACCACAGACTGTCCAGGAGTTGGCGGATGCTTTAGTCCAGGTCTGGGAGGAGATCCCTCAGAAGACCATCCGCCACCTCATCAGGAGCATGCCCAGGCATTGTAGGGAGGTCATACAGGCACATGGAGGCCACACACAATACTGAGCCTCATTTTGACTTGTTTTAATGACATTACATCAAAGTTGGATCAGCCTGTAGTGTGTTTTTCCACTTTAATTTTGTGTGAGACTCCAAGTCCTCCAGGCCTCCATTGGTTAATGAATTTGATTTCCATTGATGATTTTCGTGTGATTTTGTTGTCAGCACATTCAACTTTGTACAGAACAAGGTATTCAATGAGAATATTTCATTCATTCAGATCTAGGATATGTTATTTGAGTGTTCCCTTTATTTTTTTGAGAAGTGTACTTGGTCATTTATGTATTAAGAAAAATTATCCAATATTACATATTAGTGAGTGCCAGGCTTTGCCATGGCAGGGCATTGTGCCCTTGGCAAAAGTTGTTTAAAGTTCTGTGATGCAGCATTAATGCAGAAAAGTACACTGATATTTTAGAGCAACATAAGCTGCCTTCAAGACGACATTTTTTCCAAGGATGTCCATTTTTCAACAAGACAATGCAAAACCACATGCTGCACACAGAAGAGGGTATGAGTACTGGACTGGCCTGCCTGCAGTCCTGAGTAAATGTAAGTAAATGCAAGAAACACTGCTTTTTCCCAATTTCCTTAACTAAAGCTCTGCCATCAGACCCCATCCCATCTTCATAGGGTCCATGGCAGTGATGAAATCATTTCAAATGTTTCATAACAAAATGGAAAACAAGCTTGCTTAGCTGTACAGATTCAAAGGTTGGATCTAGAGCACATATATTTGGACAGATCCCATCAGCCTGCTGATTGATTAGGTTTAAAGTTACATTGAAATTGGGCCCCTTAAAAGTGGACCATTTATTCTGGAGTTCTTGAAGAAATAAGAAAGTCACCAAGTAATCAGACTTTGTATGCATAATGTGAGCCCACAGGACTAATATTGACATAATTACAAAGCAATCATGGATTTAGCTTAATATACAGACAGGTGACAAATGAAAGGAAAACTTGATTAAGTGAAGGAGTTCGGTGGCTCTGTTATGGTACGCATGATTTGGCTCCACTTAAAGACAGGGGTCACTGCAAATCAATTCAGACTGAGAGCATGATGGAGCATTTCTGTGTCCCCATTCACAGGGCACCAGGGAGACGGTTTGATGGGTGAGAATATTATGTAAACCCATGCCATTCAGTCACCATGTTTGAACTTACGAGAGACGCTGGACCAAGATGGTGCTCTGCACCACCATTAGCTAAAAACCAACCGAGGGAACATCTTTAGGGGAAAAATGCACCAATGATTATTTTTTGAAATTCCATTTCCACATCTGACTGATTCTCTGTACAAAAACAAAAACAGCCTTCAGAATGTTCACCTCTTTCATTTTCCTAATAACCGTCATTTTCTCTTTTTAGGGGTTTTCAGTGCTCTCTGCTTCGTTCTAAATTGCATGCACATTTGACAGGATGACTTGCTTTTCACTAAGCTGTTACATTAGATCCAACGCTTCAGTCAACGAACATCACTCTCTGGTGTTTTTCTGGAGTGCTCCATAATACAGTACTATGCAAAAGTATATATGATGTGTTAGATCAACTGGTGCTTCTAAAGTGTATATACACTCAATGACAAAGAGTAACTCACCAAGAAGGTGTTGTTATAATTGAATAAAACTTAACTGTATGAAGGTAATGATGATCTATGTACGTGATTACGATGTTAGAGTGAAAGGATGAGTTTATTGGGGAAATCTGTCCAACTGGAAGTAGCCCTGTTGGGGGCCTCTAGCCTGGATACAAGATGAGATACGGTTGGGTATGGAGGCAAACAGGTTCTGTATGGTATGCTGTGGCACATTTGCCCACAGATGAAGCCGCTGGGAAGCACTCACCACGAGGCCTCCGTACTCGAACCCGACCATTGTTGGATCCCAAACAGAACCTGGATTTGTCATGAAAGATGATGTGGTTCCAGTCCATAGCAGTCCAGGTTTCTCATTCATGACACCACTGCAAACAAAGGTGACGGTGGCTGGCTGTCAATGGCAGAACACGTAATGGGTGCCGTGACAACAAATTTCTTTCTGCTAAGTGTCTGGAAATCGTCCGGACAGAGACAGGATAGTGTCTGGATAGTGAACAATGAAACTATGGGAGCTGCTCGTGCTTGTCGATGGATCCAACCATCCTCTCTACTGGTGGTCTGTCTGGGCCGTCCGGAGCCTCTTCACTGTTTGCATGACGTCAGGGAACCACTGCTCCTAACACCTCCTAACAGCTAGATCAGAACAACCTATATGGCAGACAATTAGTCTAAATGTAGAGGCATCGTAGTGCATCATAGAGGCATTTCCACCAGTCAGTGGTCTTTTACCAAGAAGTACACTAACCAAATTTAATCTCTGAGAGCTTTTTTATAGGGCAGCAGGGGAAGCACTTTTATCCCCTGTTGTGGCCACACCCGGTGTCTAATCAGACCACACCTGTAATCATTTGCATATCTGCCTGAGACAGAACTGCATTTGTTTGTTATTCATGTAAGTGTTGCCACTGCATTCCAACTGAAACACCAGCTCCTCGTTTTCCCATCCTCCCCTTGTGCTGCAATAGGTAACCCTGACGCAGCAGCTATGTACTTCTGAATTGTGAAGGGATGTAGACGAGGGCATGTCAGAGAATAGTGAAATGCAGCAGAAGGCTTGATACGGAGTGTAACTTGGCGACAGAACAGAAAGGAGTCCGGAATCATGTTAGTACTCATTGGCAGGTGTCAAAAAGTAAACCTGAACAAGCTCTGAACTGCTGAGCGTGCCACTTTCTCAACACCTGTTCTCCATATATCCTACTCCAAACAGATTAACATGCTCCACTTAGCCCCAACCACTGTCACCAATACGCTGACTACCTACTTCTCAGACACCTCACCCCTGAAGAAAAACCATACCTGAATGGACAGGACAGAGACAGGAGGGAGACGGGCACACACAACAGGCAAAGTGCACAGTCACGACAGTGCAATAATCACAGTGCTACAATATTCAGGCATGAATTCAAATAATATTCAATCTCTTGAAATTCAGCCACAGGAAACCGGTAAATCAACCAAAATTACTGCCCACATCTGACCCAGAGCCTGGATTTAGTGAAATAAAACAATATGGTAGAAGTGCATCCCTGAGCAGATCTCGAGATCCCAGTGGCATGTACAAACCCAGCAAATATGGCATGAATCTTCAAAGCCTCCACACGGAAAGGTAATAATTCAGTATAGGAAAACTTCTTAAATCCCTTCAGCCTCCCCTGAGATGCCAGAGCCCGAGGTTTTGGAATAGGCAACAGCAAAACAGCATTAGAGTGGAAAAAGGTGTGAAGGTAGAACAGATCAGAGGGGTCACGGCCTCAGGGCCAAGCTGTCAACTGAGAGCCTAATGAAATGCTAACGGATATGCTGCGAGTGGACTTGAGGGTGCACTTTTGACAGATAGGAATAGGATCGCCTGTAAAACCTGTATTGCATGAAAAAGTTTTCGCTGCTGCAAAGTGTTTAGCAGTCTGAAGATAGGCTGTAAATGCAATCTGTAGTATCCAAATTAGCTAGCTTTGGTGTGTATATTCAGCTCGCTACATGCCAGTGGAAAGAAGTAACAAAGTTTATACCAGCTTGTTCCTCTGAAAACTAGGTTTGATTTGGGAATGGAGATCCAAACATATGCTATGGCATGTAAAATGGATAAAAATAGGCACTAGCAATGTGCCATCACTCAAAATACTAAAAAAATAAATCCAAGGATATTTAAAAAATCAAAACAAATCCTAACATGTAAATACTGTGCACATACATTAACATTATGAGCAGTAAAGTTTACCAATGGACTGTTCTCATCCAATAACACACCTGCTGATTTTAAATCACACAGTTGTGGGAGATTAGGGAAGAGCTACCTGAGCTGCATACATGTTAAGTAATAAATGGAGGAAAATATCGAGCAGAAATGAGGGAACTCGGTTCACTTGGCAAAAAGCAAACAGAAAATTATGCATTACCCCTTAGTCCTGGTTCACTTAGCGTTCACACATCTTAACATCGAACCAAAATATGTACACAAACAACGTCCGTACTGATTGGACAGCTATTATGACATTTTGCAAACAATCTTTTGTAACAATGCTGTGTGCTGGCCTAAACGTGCTCATCGGATTTCTAATACAGTGATTCTGACGTCCTGAAAGTGATAATAGGAAATAAAAGTCTGTCTAGTATATATCTAATTCACGTCTTAATGGCAGAAACCTTGTCCGTGTGAAGAGAAATGCAGGCAGAAAGCAACATGGCAACTTTTTAGTTTCGTTTTCAGTAAGAGTGTCAAGTTTTAGAAGAGATACAAATAATAATTACTGTATTGTACAGTCCTGTACTACATGTTCATATTGTGTTTTAATTAATATCTTTGTTTGAAATAAAACACTATGTGCAAAGTATCTAAACTACTATTTGGCTATGGTAACATCCATTTTGGTCAACATCTTTACTGAAAGGCGGTTGTAGCGGCCAATGGGAGACAGGCTCCATACTAATACCCATAGTTTTTGGTTGAATTTCGGATGTGCCTACAAACTTTTGGCTGTGCTATGTATAGCATTATTTTCTCACTAAAATCAACCCTAAAGTAATCAAACCTGTACATAAATACAAAAATGGAATTACATTCAGGTGGCAATTTTCTATTCCTGTATAATTACATGTCAGATTTGAGGCTTTACAAATTTAATCCAAAATTTAATTGATGACCATCCATCACGGGGTTCAAAGTACAAAAGTTTCTATAGTGATTATTTTATAATATTTTTACAAAGTTTATCACTTTGAACTTCTCCTCAGTAGGTATGGGTGTACTCCAGACATCCGGCAGCATTCTCTCTAATCTTTTAATCGTCTGATGGTTCATTGTGTTTCATTTCACAGTCTGTTAATCTGAAATGCTGCTTAATTCTAAACTCTGGTTCAGTGGTCTTCACTCGCATCTACGAGGGCTGCAGGTTTTCATTCAGCAAAATAAGCCCTCTTTAAAAAGGCACATAAAGACAGAGATTAAACAGATATAGCTGCTGCATGGTTGGAATGAAAACCTGCTGATATTAATGGTAATGACAAGTTACATTACATTTTAAATGTTATAAAGGTTTAGTAAATAACATTGGCCTGGCTAAGGTAGTAGAATATGGACTAGGAGGACTAGAGTTCAAGCCCCACCACTGCCAAGCTGCCATAATTGTTACTCACTTTTTAAGATTAAATAATAAAACAAATTAAATGTATATTTTATTGCTTAGATCATTTGTTCATTTGTATTGCTGTACCCTCAGCAGCTGGTGGATATGGGAAGCATGTTTGTTCACATATGATCAGAGGTGAAAGTAGGCGGTACTGCGTTCCGCTAAAAAGATTCAGTAGCAGTACACCATACGGGGAAGAGGGAGAACAGCTGTTACATTCAAAACAAGTCACGGTCGGACTTTAGTCCATCATCATCATCTCCTTCCATTGTTAAGTTGTTCTGAATTGCTTCTGAACTGAGCTGTGTTTTGATCCATGTGGGATGGAGCCCAGCTGCTGTTCATTACTGTAAGTTAAGGTTAGCACTAGCTTCCCATGCTACAGCTGACTGATATCCAGTGTTGTGTGTGTTTGTCAGGCAGATGTTTGTTGCAAAATCTCATAAATAAAATGTGTTTTTTTCCCACAGCTGTGGCATGAAATGCCTTTTATAAATTGAGTGAAACATACAATACAAGCAAGCAGCAGTGATCTCAGTCCATAAACAACACAGCAGTTGAGACAGGGTTGCCAGATCCCACGAGAGAATTAAGCAAAGCAGTTCTATGGAAACAAACCCAAAAGAGAAAAGTAAAATGAAATGGAGTGACTGCTTGATCTATTAAAATGAAATACTACTATAATACTGTATATTTTTCTTTTAACATTATAGGTTGAACAAAACCAACTTACATGGCTATTGTAGAAAGAGGAGTGAAATGCCTTTTGAGTACTAAACTGACACTACACGTGGGCATCTCACCCCATAAATTACACAGCTGCTCAGACAGTGTTGTCAGATTCCGTGATTGAATTAAGCAAATCAGGTCTATGGAAACAAGTCCAAAAGAGGAAAATTGCTTCCAAAAAACCTTAGTACAATGTGAAAAAGTGACCACTTAATCAATAAAATAAATAAATAAATAAATAATAATAATAATAATAATAATAATAATAATAATGTATATTTTTCTTTTACCTTTATAGGTTGAACCAAACCAACTTGCAGTAATATTGTAGAAAGAGGTAGGATCAGGGAGCCCAAATAAGCAACTAGAAACAACCCCTAAAACCTGCAAACCACAACTAACAATATGAGTGACTTTACGGAAAGATAAGCCCAAAGATATTTAGCCCTTTGATGAAAAATGCCAAGAACACAAAAAGGATACTGCAGAGAACAATTATTCAAACGTTTAAAACTCAGAGACGCTGAAACTGAAAGTCTTTTTTTTTATGTGTGGTAGATTAATGTTTGATATTTAATGATTAAATAATTTATTCCAGCATATATGGATTGAAATGCCTTTTATAAACTGAGCAAAACAGACAATACACGAGCACATCACCCCATAAAGAACACAGCGGCTTAGACGGGGTTGCCAGATTCTGCAAGCAAATTAAGCAAACCAGGTCTATGGAAACAGTCCAAAAACAGGCCACCTAGTGAAATGTGAAAAAGTGACCACTTGATTAATAACAGTAATAATAATAATAATAATAATAATAATAATAATAATAATAATTGGTTTTTGAACAAAACCAACTTGCAGGAATATTGTATAAAGAGGATAAACCTGCAACCTGCAGCTTTCAACTACCAATATGAGTGACTTTATAGAAAAATAAGCCCAAAGTCACTTGGTCCATTGTAGCAGAATGCCAAGAACACACAAAAAGGACAATGCTGAGAACAATTATTCAAACGTTTAAAAGTCAGAAACGCTGAAACTGTAAAAGTGCACAATGTCAGGAGCTTCAAATTTCACTTTTTTCAAGGATGCATGAAGCTGAGGGAAGATAGAGGAACAATATGAAGTGATGAAGGTAGTCCTGGCTGTGGTCCTGGCAATAATTTAAAACTATTTTCACTCCTCTATATGATCACTTAATTTTGCCGACCACACATAGCACTACACCTCCTACATCCCTTCAGTGGTGCAGTAGTTGTTTTACATAATAACACTTTTATAATAAATAAATAAAACACTGAAGTTTGAGAGGCCAGTCCCGTTCCTGCACACACTTAACTGCACGTTTCTGCCATGTGATGGTTTCCGGTGTGGATATTACATATCTATTGAATACAGCAGAATTAATATTTAAATGGTTTAAGACTGACCAATGTAGTTCGCACACATACATTGTGTTACTCTGGTGCTTTTTGGATAACACTTTAGTAACCAGAATCGAGATCGGTTAGAGCCCATACAGCAGTGTACACCGGTCAGCGCTCCAGAGGGGTGATTATCTCATTGTGTGCTTAATGGCCCTTACTGGCAGAGCTTGATGAGAATTAATGAAGGCCGTTACAAACGGTGTTCCACAAACGCCACAAACACCACAGTTCACTTCAGTACTCGCTCTGGATAGGGCTGAAATCACCTTAGCATCCATAGAGGATCAGGTGGTCTGGGTATTGTGATGTATTATTTACTAGCTTGCACATTATGCAGAGTAGCTGATACTGCAGGATGCTGATTATTCCCAGTTCACTTTTAGTGTTACATCAGCGTGAGCGCTGTTGAACGTGGCTTGATGGAAGTAGATGGAACATAATTCAAAGCAATGACTTATGATGTGTGGCACTCTATCACTACAATTCAAACCAGCAACTAATTTCATGAGCCTGTCTTCATTCCAGGTTGCTTTCGTGTGAATATAATTCAGTTCAAGCATATATAGTCTTATACAAATGCTTGGACACCCCTGATCAAATTACATGTGGTTAATATAAATGCATGTTGGGGGACTCCAATCTGTTGTATTATTATTATTATTATTATTATTATTATTAGTAGTAGTAGTAGTAGTAGTAGTAGTAGTAATAGTAATACACAGTAGGATTATTACTATGTAATAAATGTGTAAGTACTATGTCATAATTGCAATGCTTAGCTTTGTACCGAAGCTGCATTTGTGCTGCATTTTTGTGCAATTAGGGTTAGCAACTGTGTGTGTGTGTGTGTGTGTGTGTGTGTGCACTGTGTTACATTGGCACTCTGTGTTGGGATGCTTCTGTTTTGCACATTGTGGTACTGGTTAGACCCAGGCCATCCTGAATTGAAGTCAGTACAAATAATGAATAATAATTCAAGAAACAACAGTTAAAACATGAAGAAAAGTAAACATATACAAGAAAATAAACAACAAATTAATATATTTTATTTAATATTATATTATGTTGTGTGTGTGTGTGTGTGTGTGTGTGTGTGTGTGTGTGTGTATATATATTATTTTTATTGTTGTTGTCATTGTAGTAGTAATAGTAGTTTTATTGTTTATATATATAAAAACAATAAAACAACTACTACTACTACAATGACATCAATAATAAAAATAATGGGACAATCATTTCCTTAATTAACATGTAATGACAATTTAATGTCATTATTTTGTAATAAATGCATAATTACTATGTGATTACTATGTTATAACATAGTTACAGCTGTATTTGTGTGCATTTAGCGTATTTAAAGTACAATTTGTACTATTTACATGCAGTACCTGTACTGTATTGCAAGTTGCAAGTTGGGAGACTTGGGCAGCGGTTGCTCAGTGATTAAACTACTGGACTACTGACCAGAATATGGTAGGTAACATCTTGATGCATGCACAATGATCCAGGTAAGAAAATCCTAGAAGTTGAATCTGTTCATCTGGACATAGATTTTGTTGGAGAAACTCATCTAAGTGACTTCAGAAGTCTTCTTCTTTAAAAAAAGCCATTTTTGTAAAAAGGGAATGTCCATCCCTGAACCGAGGAGGGGGCCTCAGAGTACACCTCTCACCATCTTACAATGGAGCCATCATAGCCCTTCCCCAAACCTGTGTGAATGGCACACGTGGCCATTGTCGTTAATGGCTATGTCAATCTGCATATTAAACTGATCACCGGTCCCATTGTTATGCAATGGTGCTGGTACCAGTCGTTATGCAACGGTGCTGTGTATAAGATTGGGGAAGTTTTCCAACTGCTGAGACTGAAGAAGTCACTTAGATGAGTGACGAAACGTTTCTCCAACAAAATCTATGTCCAGATGAACAGATTCAACTTCATGGATTGTAGGTAACAGTACTGCCACTTTTGGACATGTAAGCAAAGCCTTTATCCTTCAGTTTTATAGGCTGTACTTTGTCAGACTGCACTAGCTGTAAGTCACTCTGGATAAGCTTAATGCACTGATTTGCCTAATGCAAATCTAGATAAATCAATAAAATGAAATACATTTATAATAATAATAATAATAATAATAATAATAATAATAATAATGATGAAGAAGAAGAAGAAGAAGAAAACAATGAATATATTTCATTAACTATAAAACAACTACTAGTATTATTACAATACAAATAATGCAACAAATACACAACAACAATAATCATAGTAATAAGGGTACAATCATTTTCTAAAGGTTTTTGTATGATCACTCTGTAATAACTATGTAATAACTGTGTAATTACTATGTTGCATGGTACACAACATATTGCAATGGTTATCTTTGTACTGAAGATGTATTTTCATGTATTTAGTTTAGTTAAACCACATCTGGAGTGTCTGTATTGTGTTGCATGTTGCATTGTGATCCTGTATTTGGGTGACAGTGGTTGCTCATCGATAAAGCTTCTGGACCACTGACCAGAAAATTGTAGGTAACAGTTCTGCCACTGTTGAACCCATAAGCAGTGCCTTTAACCCTCCGTTTTATAGACTGTACATTGTCAGGCTGCATCAGCTATAAGTCACTCTGGATAATCTAGCATAATGCACTGAATTGGCTGATGCAAATCTTCATAAGTCAAAGCCCTGTTAGTGTGGTGTGTATGTGTCATGCTAATCAAGCTCTGGAATGCACTGAGCAAAGCTAAACATGCCAACTTGCCCTGAAGTGCCAAATTAGGAAAATATGATTCCTCGTTATCCATCTGCAAACACTGGTAAGGGATACACTCAAAAAAGCTCCAAGCAACTGAACCATTTGTTTTTCCACCAGACTCGCTGTCACTGAGGATATGGTAATGTTTTGGCCCACAGAGTTGGCACTGCCTTCACTATTTCTGTACAACATTACTGATTTTAGGTCTGAGAATGGATGCACCATTTGGGAAAAGAGAGGATGGAGTGATTGCATGGTTTAATGGCCTAGAGGTCTGGCATGCATTAGCATGATCCTAATTAAACAGCCATCGTTCAAAGCTGGTCGATAAATGGATTGTTCCTCAAGACCGTCGAGTCAGAGATTCAGGTCTGCAACCGTGAACCTCTGACACCGATTGCTATGTTTTCAGAACATCACCTTCCCTGTTATCCATCCCATTCTCTCTCTGTCACTCAGTGTTACTGCTTTTGAGGTGGAAGCGTGGCAAGACTGCCATCATCTGAGAGATGTCAGGAAGGTTTTCCTCTTCTCTATCATTTCTTTCTTTGAAAACTGCACGACTTATATATGTATTGCTCAACCAGTAGCCTTTACACATCTTACCATAACAGATCTCAACTAACCAGCCTGAGTTCTACAAACCCAAATATCTTTGCTTATTATCCTGATGCTGCACTGCCACCTGTTGGTGGTGTTCCACTGCCCCCTCACTCAGTGATATAAAGCACACATTAGGGGCTCCTGAGAGCTGCAGTCTAGATAGCCAAGACATCCATCTGCTACCTTACTCCTAGTTAACTTTGTACAGAAATACACCATTCCCATTATTTCCCCTTTGAAATACAGTCCTAGTCAGACCATTAGCTTGCTCTGTAATAGGACTGCACAAACCTGTCTGGGTTTTTTTTTTCCTCCTATTGACCGGCTCACACTGTTTTGAAATATGGATTAAAGAAAAAGATTTCTGAGAGAAAAGAAAAGAAGGATGGTTTGTCATTTTGTATTTTTTTTAACTTTTATTATATTATTAAATACACACCATAGGTGGACACAATATCATTTCCTTTGCTTATGGAACCAAAGGTATGTGTATAATGTCGGATGGGATTCAGGTCAGGGATACGAGAAGATCACTCAAGTTCAGAACTCCAAACTTGGCATTTATTCCCAAGTCTTACCCAAGAATTTTGGATTTATCCTTGCAGTATGTAAATAAAAAGTGGCACCCAGGTGCTTATCCAGTCTCTTGTTGTATCGAAACAAGAACTGCAACTGATTCTGAATGCAGCAGCACGCCTGGATTTCAACTTACCCAAGCTTTCTCATGTATCATGTCACCCCACACAGATTCAAAACCCTGATGCTCACCTACAAAGCCAAAAATGGACCAGCACCTTCTTACCCAAAAAGGCTGTAATCAAACCTGCTCTGTACCTCATACCCTTCAAGACAGGCTTGGGGTGACTGGATCATACACTTAAGATTAAAGGAAGGCAAGTATCAAGACTGTTCTTTGGTGGTGGAACTTCCAACAGATGTCCGAATGGCTGAATGTCTTGCTGTCTTCAAATGGCAACTAAAAACTTTTCTCTTCGCTCAGCACTAAAGTAAAAGCTGAAAATGCACTTGCATATTTGACATTTATATTTTAAACAAAATTGTTTGTTTGTGGATTTACCTTCATCAGATCCTAGCAGGATCAAGCTAGATCTTGGGCTTATTTGTACTGTTATGATGTAATGTCTACTAAGAAGAATACAAAGCACTTTTATAAGCATGCTCTGGATAAGGACTTCTGCTAAATGCTGTAAATTTAAATGTAAATGTGACAGCTACTTAAGACTTGCCCAGAGCCTTAAAAGCTAAGAAAACACATCCCACAATTAGGTTCTTCCACAACCAGCTTCTGAACCATTACTTTACAGACCTTGAACATCTAGAACATTAAGTTTTCTTATACAACAGAGGGTTAAAGGCCTTGATTGCGTGCTCAACAGTAGCAAAGCCAGGATTTAAACTGGGAACCTTCTGGTGATTTGTCTATAGCCTGATTAATTGACATTGGGATTTTTATGCTGAAAAAGGGTTTTCTCTAGAATGCCATTACGTATGGATTGTCATGGATTCTCATGAAAAAATTTTTAGCTACTAATTCTTTTACATTCCATATTTTTACATACTCTGCTTATGAAGAGACTTACAATTCAGTTAGACAACTGAGAAAATTGCTTAATGGCCCATCAGTGGTGGTTCGGTAAAGATAGAATTGAATTTGATGACTCGTGCAGAGTCTTATAAAAAGGTCAAATTATTCCACGTTAAAGTTCGGTGAGCGGGATCACACGCAAACTTACCTATTTTATATCTGGAACCCAAAACTGACTCACAAATATGAACCAGATATGGGATAGGAATCAAACAAGGGATGCATTTAACAGATCTAAGGTTAGAGGTTGCCAGTATGGGAAACGGACATAGGTCTAGGCCAGTTAGTTTTTCAGGTCTGGTCTGTGGCGAGAACACGGAGAACAGACAGAACAGGTACATAATCCAGCTGATGGCCAGAGCAGGTACACAGAGAGGTACAGTGGGGCAAAAAAGTATTTAGTCAGCCACTGATTGTGCAAGTTCTCCTACTTAGAAAGATGAGAGAGGTCTGTAATTTTCATCATAGGTACACTTCAACTATGAGAGACAAAATGAGAAAAAAAGCCAGGAAATCACATTGTAGGATTTTTTAAGAATTTAATAGTAAATTATGGTGGAAAATAAGTATTTGGTCACTTACAAACAAGCAAGATTTCTGGCTCTCACGGACCTGTATGCTCGTCTGTCCTCTCTCATCTTTAGGAGATTGTGCAAGTAGGAGAACTTGCACAATCAGTGGCTGACTAAATACTTTTTTGCCCCTCTGTAAGAGAGCTGAACATACCTGGGAAGTGAGTACAGAATTAACCACAGAGCCAAGAAACAACTAGGATTTGGTAACCTGAAACAACAGAAGTTCAAATGAGCACTAAGGTTCACTGAGACCAAACTACGGCTGAGCAGAACTTGTTTTGGCACTCACCTTGTCTTAATGCCCACTTTATGGTAGGGCTCATCAGGGCTGAACTCGCTGTAGGGTGACAACCAGGTACTCGAGATAAGGAGAGGCTAGCACGTTGTGGAGCAGAAGGGAAAAATGCTCACTTAACTTCCAAAGTAAGAGACAATAGGAATTAACGGAAGAGAAAGAAACAGCTACTAAATTGTAGTCTATACATTCAACACTTCAACACAACGGTACTTTTGGTATTGCGCTTGAGAAATTTACTGTTTATTGTTGCCTCCCAAATCAGAAATTAAATTTATGCCCTTGTTTATGACCCATTGAATATGAACCATTCAGGACTGGATGCTTGATTCACACATCTCTTATCAAAGGGTACTGCTGACAAAAACAAACCCACTGATTAGAACCTGTAATATTTTTCACCATTTGTTTATTCAGCTTTGATGAATTCCAGATGTCACAAACCTAAAAAGAAAAAAAAAACAAATGTTCACCATGCTCTCTTGCCAGTGAAAGCCTGCTCACTTCTGTCTGAATGCCTACGCTGCACGATGACTCAGACTCTTCTCCTGCCTTTTAGCACCACCCCCACTGTTTCTCCTATCCGGCGTGTGTATGCATTCCTACCGAGAATTAGCGCACCTTCAGATTCAGCAGATGAAGTCTGAGAGCATTCGCCTTGGCTGCCCACTCCGAAGGTCACGGCACGACTGCCGAGCAAAGACACACGATGGATTATTTGGAGATTAAAAAAAATAGAATGCAGAATAATCTTGTATGTAAGTCTGTAAACTGTTATATAGGATTGACTTTTTAGCTGTATGTAACAAGTACGATTTAGATGTATTCTGTAAGATAAAGCAAATATGAGGCCATCGATCATGTCAAGAGTGAGCTAACTGGATGTACTAAGTCTTCAGGCAGTTCTCCAGGATGGCAGAGTATGAACAGCCCAGATAAAACTAGTGCTGGCACAGAACTGGTGTAGACTCAAAGCTTTCTTCTGGGCTACATCCAGTTTGAAATTACAGCCTTTGACTGCAACTGGCTGACACCAGGCCAGAGATAGCACACTGTATACTTTCTCAGAGCTGTCAAAGTTTGCAAAGAAGCACACTTGCATTTAGTCCAAAAACTTTATGTTGTCTACAAACCACAACATAAGACTTGTTTTTTCATATCAAATCTAGGGTAGCTTTTGCACTGGAGAATCTGTTTCATAGTGCTTAGGACCAGGGGTGATTCTAGGATCAGAGCTTTTAGGGTGCCAAGTCTCACCCGATGAGATAAAAAAAAGGCTAGACTTGGAGGGATGTAAGAAGTGATGATTTACTGTATGAACAGGAGCTGTAGAAATCTGGTTCTTGTAGACCAAGCATTTGCATGATAGTTCAAGAAAGACAGCTTTTGCCTACGGTTGGGCAAGTCCAAGAATCAAGCCTATGCATACAACCTGTTTGAAATCATGCTTTCTCTTTTCATTAAGAAGAACTGTCGAGAGTTTTGATAATCCTCTCTCCATCCCTGGTCTGCATCACTGAAACTCAGGAGCCCCTGGAGTAAAACGTTGCAGGCATCATACAAAATGTCCCATATCATGGAACTCAACTCAAACCTTCATTTGCCAAATTTTCTATCTGAGAGCAGGAGATTTTAAAAAAGACATATATTTTTTTTAAGTGTACTTTCAGAGGTCAAAGTCATTACTGACTGAAACCAACCTGTCAAACGTCACTGAGCCTGATCCAGCTGGACTGTATCTGCTCTCGATGGCTTGACACTGCAGCACTTCCTCCCACTATCTATTCCTCAGGGTCTTATCTCTCATAGCAGAGAGCACTGGAACCACAGCCAGTCCTGGTTCAGTCTCATCTGTCACCTTCTGCCTGAACTTCACAGGAGAACTAATAGTGTAAATGGACAGTGAGGGTCTAGCCATCATGCAGGTGGTAAAGGTGGTAGACACACCAAATGCCAGTGGCCATGGTGTGCTCCATTCGCAGTGTGACTCACACATTTCCTGGAGCAGACGGATTTGTTGAAACAGCAGGGGCATGAATCAAAGGTCTGGCATCAAATCAGCCAGTGGTGCAGTTTATCCCTGGGCAAACAATGCGAGTACAGGGTCTGGTTTTTTTTGTGCACTCAAGTGGATGATGGTTTTAAAATTAATTTGTACTCAAGCGATTTTAAGCACCTCAGAACATTATGATCTGATAAAAGAGCAATGTGTGTCAATACAATTACACTCAGAATAACAAGAGAGCAGATTCAATCTCAATATGGTTACAATTACGTGTTACTTCTTTTTCATCCCTGTTTTTCCAGACCTGGGTCTCGGGTACCAAGATGGCAGTTCTTTTCAAGTAAAAGTACTACTAAAAAATACTGACGAAAGTATGGCTTATATATTTTTCTCAAGTAGAAGCATACTAAATGTACTTCAGTTGAAAAAGTAGAGTATTTTAATTAAAGCTTTTCTAACTCAATTTTGAAAAATACCCTTTTATTGAGGGTAAAGCCATGAAACTGGGGTACATAATGGTTTTTATTGCAACTATATGAATCATCTGCAAAAATCATACAAGTTATATTTAGCTAACCGTAGCAAAAACAGAATATTGACATTTTCAGACATGATGAACCAAAATATACAACATACTTTGGATTTTTAAAAAGTAAATGCTGCTAAACGTGCTGCTAAAGTAATGAGACTGTTTCGAAAATGTAGCGTGAAAAAGTAGAAATATTTCTTTTGAAAAGTAATAAGTAAACACCACAGAACCAGCAGGGGTTGCTGTTGCAGCACTGAGGATGATCACCCGACTGGCCTTCCCTCTCTCTGTCCTGGAAGTCACCACCAGGACTCAATCCCAGGTCACTACAGTGGTGGGCATTTTAACATATCAGACCGCTGTGCCACCCAAGCCGCTCCCTCTTGCCTGGTCCTCCTAAATGCTTCAACAGACCATATCCTGCTTTATACATTCTGTATTATTAGTACAGCAACAATTTGTGACAAAAAGTTAAAACCCCTCAATACTATTCGCCTGAAACCAGACTTCCCATTAATTCAGCTCCAATTTATCTGAACAGAGAGCGTTTATCAGAAGGTGACTCATTGCTGTTGAGACACACTCTTGCGTTGCTGCCTCCTCTCGCTGCTAACATGCTAATGAACAAGGACACAGTGTTATTAATGTGAAGTGGCACTCTTATAGAGCAGCCTGCTGCATTTTTGCATGTTTTTCATCTCCACAGTCTGGAGTGTGATTCTTTATTTATAATTCATTCTGAATCTCGACATGCTTTGCATGTAGGAGAGTTCACCGTTTAGCCCAGCTAATGATGAGTAGGATTCACCAAAAGCAATCCTCCATCATCAAGGAAATTAGCACCAACCATTCATGGTTAAGCATGTTCTAAGCAACACTTAGAGATCTAAATGTAATATGTAATGAAATTTGAAACAAAACTCCAGGAATTTGGGTAGGAAATTCTACAGGAAAATTTACAAGAAATTCTTGTCAGAATTTGTGGATGTATTACACTCTATTAGGAACGTTTCAAAATTCGAAACAAATTCAGCTACTTCTTTCACCAAATCGCTCCTTTTTGGCAATCATTAAAATCTGCGTTGTGACCCATTTTCCACAAATCAAATGACACATTCAGTGCAATGTACCACCTCTTCTCAGTCTATGAATCCCGCAGACCTGCAGGTTTTTATAGCCGAATCATCCTTGCAACAGCACCTGTAATTTGTTTTTGAATATTTTGCTTGTCGATCATATTATTATGTGTAACTCCAAAGATATTATTTTGTGTAACTATTAGACCAATCGAGATTCAGTGCAAAAGAAGGAGGACCAAACAAAGCTAGATTCCAGAAGCAACAGACCGCTTGAGCAAAATTGGAGAAAATAAGAAAATAAGAGCAAAGTGTAAAAGATATTCGGTATTTAGTTATTCAAGATTTACTTTTGGCACAAGACTAACTCCATAAGACTGTCTCATAAGCCCCAACTTGGAATATATTGCTTTATAAATCAGTAAAATATATTCATTTAAGACTTAACTCTATTAGCAGGACCTCTTAATCAGTGTAAGCTAATTGGAACCATGGTAACACTAACAACACTCGTTCATTTACCTCTGAAAAACAGAAAACAAAAACGTTACACAGCTGTTATATTTGTTAGGTGTGGCTTTAAAGGTTGTGTTCACTGATTTATTTATATATTCAACTCAAATGTGTTACAAATTTACTTGCGTATATTTATCATAGGCTGTGCTTCAGTCAAAATAGAGACAACAGTAACAGTAATTCTGTGATTATAGTATTAAGCAGGAAATTACACTGAGATTTTGGAGCAACATAAAGTGCCTTCAAGGCAACATCTTTTCCTGGGACATCCATGCATTTTTCAACAAGACAATGCAAAACCACATGCTGCACACATTACAAAGAGGGTACGGGTACGGGACTGACCTGCCCGCAGTCCTGACCTATCCCAAATGGAGAACGTGTGAAGAATTTTAATGGGACAAAATAACACCTGAAACACTAAACTGCTTGGTTTCCTTTCTGCACGTGGTGAGAAGGAATTGCAGCATTACAAAGTGGTAAATGTCCCAGCTTTTTTGGAATGTGTTGCAGGCCTGAAATGCAGGAATGGATGTTTATTAACAAATGAAATGAAGTTGAGCAGACAAAACATGAAATATCTTGGGGTCATACTGTCTGCAAAAAGAAAAAAAAAATCAACCTAAATGTAAAAAACACTGCGTTTTTTAATTGATTTACTTTGCGATTTCCATACCATCCCAACATTTTAGATTTGTGGTTATGAAAAGACCCAAGAAGCATGTTGTTCCAGTAGCACCTCTTAGGCACAATTATCATGGCTGAACTAATACACTGTTTACAAATGAGCACTGAATTTTGGAGGACGCCATTAATATTTATTTCACAGTTAGCAAGACCATTACAAGCCCCCAAAAAATGAAGAGCACACACGATGAATTAGTAAGGCTTGAGTCATTACGTTACTCATTCAGTTCAAAGGGTACATGCATTAAGGAGTCGCGATAAAACATGGCACCCCAATAATAATAATAATAATAATAATAATAATAATAATAATAATATGGTTCTTGGGTGGTGCAGAGGTACATTTACAGCTTTTAGCAGACGCCCTTAACCAACTAGAACACAATCCAACTAAAATCCTGTTAGGACTTGGGGTAGGTAAAGATACCTACCTTGTTTTTAAGATTTTATTATATATATATAAGGGTACTTTCAGTCTTCACTTAAGTATTGAGTGAAGGCCTGGGACTTTAGTTGTTTTTGAAGACAACGAGACATCCAGTGGAAGTTCATTCCACAACTTGAGTGCCAGTACAGAGAAAAGTCTGGATGCTTGTTTTCCTATAATCTTTGAGTGATGGGTCTAGTCTAGCCAAATTTTTGTCACGAAGGGAACGAGACACAGAGCGGGGTTTGATTAGAGCCTTTAGGTAAGAAGGCGCCTGTCTGCTTTTGGCCCTGCAGGCAAGCATGAGGGTTTTGAATCTTCAGGCAGCTACAGGAAGCCAGTGAAGAGAACATAGCAGTGGGGTGGCTTCAGTGGACAGGAAGAGTAAAATTCTCCTGATGTTGTAGAGGAGATACCTGCATGGCTGGGTCAGTTTGGTAATATGAGTGGAGAAACTCAGCATTTTTTTGTCATAAAACGACCTGGAATTATAGGTTACACAAATAATTTAAAATATTCTCTAAAACAAAACCGACTCTAATAACTACAAAGCATCAATTAGTCTTCATAATTCAAATAATGCTGTAACACTTTCCATCTTTGAGGCATCACATTTGTTCAGTTGCCATGTGGGACCCAATTAACAATGCTTAGTTCTTGAATCAGTTCTGCCGTGCCTTATTACGTTCATTAATAATCTATAGGAATGGTGACCACGCTACACGGAGACACAGCAGCTCAGCGGAATGCGCTGCTCCCTCAGGCGGGTTTAAAATTATACAAGCAGAATTAATCACGCAGTCCAGTCTCATTGAGCTGTAAAGTTCTGGCAAAAGAGAGACTAGAGTAATAAAGCACAGGCTGTGCCACCAGCTGATTAAACATGCGATTGCTCCGTTTGGTTCTTTCAACAAGAAGACAAACTGATCTCAACAGGATACTGAATCAGTACATGAACAGCTGAATCTGTAATACATCCCTACAACTTACATAGTGCACTATATGAAGCCACTTGCCTTATATGCTGTTAGCCCTCCAACCCACCAAGGCATTGACTCCATAAAAAGGTTTGTCTGGTAGGTCCTATGATTTGCAAGGCGGTTTCAGCATTATGAAATTGAGATCTGGGGAATTTGGAGGCCAGGGCAATTTATTTTTATTTCTCACGCCATTACCAAACATTGTGTGAAGTGTGACCAGGAGCTTTCTTTGCCATGAAGTTGCATATCTAGTCTGCAATAGTTCAGTAGAGTAGGTTCAGTGGGGCAAACTGTCATCCACATGAATGGACGGACACAGGGTTTCCCATAAGAACATTAGCCAGAGCATTACACTTCCTACAGCATCTGTCGTCTTCTCACAGTGCATCCTAGTCCTACCAATTCCCTAGGTCCAGACAACCTTCTTTCATTGCTCCATGGCCAAGGTCAAATTCATTGCCCATTGTTGGTGCTTTTGGCATTGGACAGGGGTTAGAATGGTTATCACTCAGATCAATCTGTGATTATGCAGCCCCACACTTTCTCCAATAACCATCCATCATCAATAATGAATCAAGAGCCATCAAATGGCGAGACAAACCTTGATAGTTCAGATCTACTTAAAAAAGTCACCTTACTCTAAAGGTTTGACTCAAAGTTATTAAGGTCTTTTCACCTGCCCATTTCTTCCACGTCCAACATGAGGCACTTACGCACTAGAGGAACTTTTAGAACTGTGCCCCCTTTCTTGCTTGTTAACACTGGCGGAACTCGGACTTCTTAGGTTCTACTTCAAGTCAGGGTCTTTTCTCAGCTCATAGGAACCCTGAGTGATGTATATATGTGGTATGTGGTGATTGGTTCAGACACAAGTTTCTATGTTGAGCTCAGCGGCAATGATCTTTGCTCTGGACGTACAGTGAAGTCCAGACTGAGTCTACTTGTGAAGAAGGAGGTACAACAAGACTTGAGTCATCTAAGTGAAATTCAGGGTGCTTACATCACTTCAGCATCATACATCGTTCCTATTGATGGTCTAAACGCACACCAAACAAAGCCCTGGAAGGACTTTGGGGTAGTTTCTCCCAAATTAGTCCCTAAAACTGTTTGGTGCGAAAACGGCTATTCAGCCAATTTTTCACTTAGGCTGCATTCACACAGCAGGTAAAAGTGACCCAAATCCAATCTTTTTTTCATATGTGACACATATGTAATTTTCACCAAATAGGAAAGTTCCACTTTGCCCACTTTCATATGTGGTATTGATATCCAGCAGAACAGATACATGGCAATGTGAATCAGTCTGAACAGCCAGATCAGAATTCATGCGACTTTTAAGTCATTCCAACTTGACTTCTGCTATAAGTGCGAGCTGAAGAGAAGGGAAAAGGGACGACAGCGGTGAGGGATGTTTTTGAGGTGATGTCTCTGTGCAAACAAAAGTACAAGGCACATATTTAAAGGCACGGAATGGCTGAACGTGGCCACAGGAGGACATGGCTGCATTGTGAAAGGAAAATAAAAAGCTTAAAAGAAACCAAGGACGCAAATCAAAGAGTGGCAATGGCCAAATAACGTGCCCTTTTTTAACATGATCATTAAAGAAGTGCATGTTACTGTTGACTCCATTTTGATTTACCTCTGGATCGGTGGGTCATGTGAAGCTTTTCACTGTTGTGCGTCAGTTTAGAAGCGTGAACTGTTTAGACAAATGTCGGATATAGGTCACATTAAAAAGAAATGTGATAAAATCAGATATGGGCCACTTTTTCCTGCTGTCTGAATGTAGCCTTACAGCCTAATATAAACCAGACCTTGACCTGAGCACTTGTAATGAGTTAATGACATTACTTGTTTTAAATTTGTGAATATTCATAACTATTTCACCCCTCAGTGGATGTGGGGTGTAGCAAACAAGTCAAGTCAAGTCAGATCTATTTCTATAGCGCTTTTAACAATGGAGCATTGTCTCAAAGCAACTTTACAAGTTTAGATTATCTCCTAATATCTACATCCAATTCCAAATTGAGCAAGCCTAGGGCGACAGTGGCAAGGAAAAACTCCCTAAGTGTTATGAGGAGACTCAAAAAGGGACCCAACCTCCTTGGGCGGCGTAGATGATAAATCTAAGAACAAAACTAAAGTCATGGAGTCATAGTTCAAATAAAATGTGAAATATGCACATCGGCATTAAGTGGCCCGGGTATGATAAGGAGGCTGGAGCTGATGACGGAAGCAGCTTGAGTGAAGCTGCAGCGGATGAACATCGTGCGTGGGGCTGGAACTGGTACTGGAACACAGCTCGGAGAGAAAACAGAAAGTGTAATTAGTTATTCATTAAAAGCACAGTGTCTATTAACAATCACTGATGCCATGTGTAGCATGAGACCCCGGCATCATTAGCTATAGCAGCATAGCTAGAAAGAGGAGAACTGGTAGGTAACACAGCCAAGAGGGATCACATGAGACATCGGCCCCCCCACAGGAGACAGAAGACAGCAACCCAACATCTCTGATCACCATAAGACTCTTTGACTATGAACCCCCAGCTCTGCCCTTAGTCTAAGGCAGGGATGCACGAGTCAAGATCAAGAGGACCGAAGCCCAGTTCAGCCAGATTGCCCATCCGACACTGAATAAAAGACAAGGCAGGCAGGCTAGACATGACTCCAGACTCCGGCCCCAGTGACCCAAGTCATGCATCCCGGTCTAAATCTAGTCAAAAGCCTGCGCAAATAGGTATGTCTTTAGCCTAGACTTAAAATTTTGGAGAGTGTCTGAGTCTCGAACAAAAGTGGGAAGTTTATTCCATAGTTGGGGGGCCATGTATGAGAAAGCCTTTCCCTCTTATGTGACTTTTTTAATTCTAGGAACTAAAGGAAGTCCTGCACTCTGCGAATTAAGTAGACAAGCTGGATTGTAAAACTCTAAGAGTTCACTCAGATAATGTGGGGCCAGGCCATGTAGAGCTTTATAAGTTATAAGTAGTATTTTGTAATCAATGCAGAATTTAACTGGTAACCAGTGCAGTGATGATAGAACAGGAGTGATATGATCAAATTTTCTAGTTCGAGTTAGCACTCGGGCGGCTGCATTCTGAACTAATTGAAGTTTATTTATAGATTTACTAGAGCATCCAGTAAGTAAGACGTTACAGTAATCCATGAACCAGTTTCTCTGCATCTATAAAAGAGAGGATATTTCTAAGTTTAGCGATATTACGTAATTGAAAGAAAGCAATTCGAGTGATGCTGCTAATGTGCGCATCAAAGGAGAGATCTGAATCAAATGTGACCCCTAAGTTTTTTACAGACGGACTTGGCAATACTGGACAGCCATCTAGATTTAGGATAGATGTAGCTAACCTGTCTCTCACAGCCTGGGTCCCACTAATAGAACCTCAGTTTTATCTGAGTTAAGTAAGAGAAAATGAAATAACATCCAATCTTTTATTTCCTTTTACACAGTCCTCAATTTTGTTGATTGTAAGGCTGTCATTAGGTTTGGCCGATATGTACAGCTGTGTATCATCTGCCATAGCAGTGGAAAAACTAATGCCATGTTTACGAATAAACTGAACCCTAGTGGCAGCATGTACAGAGAGAATAAAAGCGGGCCAAGCACTGACCCCTTAGGCACGCCATACTTCACTTTTGAGACCTTAGACCTTAGATTATTTATATGAACAATCTGGTACCGGTCGGTTAAGTAGGATTTAAACCAAGAAAGTGCTGATCCCTTAATACCTACAGTATTTTCTAGTCTGTTTAGTAAAACATCATGATCTATAGTGTCAACACTATAGTGAAACACTGCCTTTACACCCTTTGCATCACACTATAAAACAATAGGAAGCATTTGGGATGAAATCGAGATAAAGTCTGAGCATTGCAACCGGGAGAACAAAAACATACAAGCTGCTCCAGCAGTTAAAGGCAGTGGGTTGATATAAAACATATGTCTTCCACCTTCAGAATAGTCTTATTGTTTATTCTTATTTGGTGTAAGAACAAGCTTTAGGGCTTTTTCATTGACATTGCTGGAAAGGTTAGCCTCTAATAGAATAAATACTTTTCTGGGTCGGGGTCAGGGGGCCTAAAAGGCATCCCCAGGCAGAGCCTAGCATTATGGTCAGCATAAAGATTTTGTGTGGAAGCTGAGTGTGTACTTGAGCTTCACTTTGGAGCAAAATGGGTTGAAAAGTCATAACACTAAGAGTCAGTCCAATCATGTGATGCATGTTCGCATCAAACAAAAAATGGGTTCCTGAAAACTGCAACTGTTTTTGCTATTAATTTGAATCATTTTCATTCCTAATAACTTTCACCTCAAGATATATTAATATGACAAAATCGATAACGCTAACACAGTGGAAGCTAGAATTGAAATGTAGCCAGGGTGTCTGCATATGGAGGCACTATAAGCAATTAATTAGTAATATGCATGACTCCAGAGACATCTTTTATCAGTTAATAAAAAACATGCATTGCTATAAATGAAAGTGTCAGCACATCATGGATCACATAGCTTTGCACCATGTGTCACATTAATTATAAATCATTGTATGCCAACAGAAGATTTCACGCACCATGCCTGCGGTTGTTCTCGTGCCATATCCGTTACTAAGAGTGACAGTGATGGAAATGTTTGCACCCTCATATGGTAATATATGGCTTAGCTTTAATCCTCAGGTCTCAAACACATGTGGAGATATTTGAATAAAGAAATTGTATGATTTTAATATTAATTATATACTTATTGACAAAAAATAACTCACTATTGGAGTGAAAGGATACACTGACTGGGGAAAACTGTACAGTAGAAAGGAGGCTCTAGTTCCCCTGTTAGATCGCCTCTAGCCTGGATAGGGCTGGACATGGACGCATACAGTTTCTGTATGGTTTCCTGTGGCACATTTATCCAATACATATATATATATATATATATATATATATATATATATATATATATATATATATATGTGTGTGTATATATATATATTCCCTGCAAATCTGAAAATGAATGGCTACTGGTTGGCAGCAAGATTATTATTATGCCTTGTCAGCATGAACAACTTAATTAAAAGTAATTTTGTTAAACCTATACTGAAAGGAATTCTCTAACTTAAATCTCCATTTAAAAAAAAAAGCCTTGACCATTTTTAAGTATCTCCAGCAGATTGGATAAGAAGGAAACCATGCTTCAATGCTTTCCTAATATTCAACTCTGCTGGTGAATGCTTTTAAGTCACAAGTAATAGGATTTTTATCAGAACAAAAGGCGCCACCTGTCACTTTTAAGGTCACTTCTGTAAGTTATTATGCCAGCCTTTTAGTTTAAATTTACTAAAAGCTCCTTGGTTGCTGCATTTTCCTGAGGGGTTCTGCAATCCTAGATGTGCCTGCATAAATAAATGTCACATATGATTGCCTCATATATTAAAATCTTAATTCGCGGTGGGGTTTTTGTGGAAGCACGCACGATCACTGATATAAGTACAGACAAAAATAGTCTTCCAGGTACACTCCGAGAATGCTAATTCCATTGGCAGATTTTTCCACGCCTCAGCACATTTGTGCGAAATTAATGCCGACATCTTCTCCTGGTGTATGAAAACATGCCTCCCTGCCTCACTCACACCCATACCAACGAGCCTCCAATTTGCCTGATGGGCTGAGACTTGGCCCGAGTTCAGGCTGCTGACAGAGGTAAAACTCTTAATGTGCCGGGAGGTTATGAGACTGGCAGCTGTCCTACAAAACTCATTTTCATGCTGAGACTGAGGAGTGAAAAGAGGAAAAAATTATGCAGGAGAGTCATGTGCCACTGAATGGCTTTGAAAGCAGATAATAACATGTTAGCTGCAGGGGTGAAAGCAGCATTCAGTTCCTGTCTACTACTACATAGCTTCATTGGTTCATATTGTTCACCTCCCCTTTTTTTATTTTAATTATTTATTTTTGTCCAGCTCTTGTCCACACTCCAGTCCAGTAACGATACCATAATTATGATCCTCACTTTGGTCCTCCTCCTCCTCACTTTCATTCTCTTCATGCTTTAATTGTGCTTTATTTGACAAACCTCAGTAAGATAAGCAAAATTTTCAAACTATTGATCTTACCACTAAAGTGAATCAGAATAACCAGACACCTTATTAAACGTAAAGGATCTTTTCTGCACTTTCCCTCAGGATCAATAAAGTTAAATCCATTTATTACATACAATTAAAAATTCTACAGTATTCATTAAACATGGATTTTCTTAAATGATTCTAGTATTTTTTTAAATGCCTAGACACTGTTAGAAGTAAGACCTGAGCTTTCACTTTTCTGTAAGATAAATAATCCTGCTCTAGGTTACTGTGGACGGATATTTCAGAACAACAATAAGCACTGTCTTGTTCACAGAATCACTCCTGAAGTTTAATCCCCTCAATGAAACTCTGCATTTTCAATTCTATTTTTCAAACGAATGCCAAATAGTTTACAGGTTCTCATAAACAAAGACTAATGGCACCATCTCAAATTACTTCCACCTCCCTATGTAGTGCACTATGTTGAAAATAAAATGACAGAACCTTTTCTGAGTAGAACCATCTCAAAATAGTGTTATCTAGGCCCAAAGCCCTGACTGGAAACTCTCCCTAAAAGGAAAAACTGCCTACGTGTTAGCCTAGGTGTTATATCATACTGTCGTATGAAAAAGTTTGGGCACCCCTGATAATTTTCATGATTTTTCTTTATAAATCATTGGTTGTCCAGCTCAGTAATTTCAGGTAAATATATCATATAGCAGATGAACACCGTGATATTTGAGAAGTGAAATTAAGTTTATAGGTTTTTTAGTACATAAAGTGTACAGTAATTATTCACAAAAATTAGGCAGTGCATAAATTGGGGGGGGGGGGGGGGGGGGCCCCTTGTCATTTGAATACTTTTAGCTCTAATTATTGGAACACAAAATTTGTTTTGGTCAAGCTCATTGACCTTGATCTACATACTAGGGATCCAACTATATAAAGTTGTAAGGTGGCCAATGGAAGTTTTTCTCCTCTTGCATCCTTCTCTGAGAGTGTCAACATGGGAGCCATCAAAACAAACTCACAATGGCCTGAAACAAGGTTGTTCACATCATGTTCAGGGAAAGGGAAAAGCTCTCTCAGAGATTTCAGCTGTCATTTCCCACTGTGAGGAACATGTGAGGCAATTGAAGCCACAGGCACAGGTTTCTATTAAGGAACTCCCAAGTGGCAGACCAAGAAAATCTCAGATAGCAGAGGCGAAGGATTGTGAGAACAAGTCATAGTCAGCCACAGACCACCTCCAAAGACCTAAACAACTCATCTTGCTGCATCTGGTGTCCTGTTTCATCGTCAACTAGACAGCGCACTTTGCACAAGGAGAGGCCTGTATGGAGAGTTAAATGCAGAAGAAAGCCTTTTTCTTGCAGACCCGCCAACCACATAGTCACTTGAGGTGTGCTACAGCACATTTGGACAATCCAGCTTCATTTTGGAATAAGTGCTGTGTAAAAAACCTTGGGATGAAACTAAATTGAGTTATTTGGACATAACAGGAGCGGAAAAGAACACACAGCACACAAGACAAACATTGCTCCACAGTAAAAGTTGGTGGCCGTTTCCATCATGTCTGTGGGACTGTGGTGGGCCAGTTGCAGGTACTAGGAATCTTTTTAAAGAGAGGGTCGGCATGGATTCCAGTTAATACTCCAGCATTCTTGAGAACAATGTTAAGAATCAGTGACATTGCACCGAGGCCATAACGACCCCAAACCCTGCTCAAAATCTACTAAGCATTCATGAAGAGGAACCAGTACAACGTTCTGGAATGGCCATCTCAGTCCTCAGACATGAATATTACTGAAAATGTGGGCTGTCCATGCTCGGAAACCATCAAACCTGACTGAACTGGAGATGTTTCTAAAGAAGAATGGTCCAGAGCACCTTCAACCAGAATCCAGACTGGAAGCTGTAGGAAGCGTTTAGCGGCTGTTATTTCTACAAAAGGAGGATCTACTAAAAATTGATGTAATTTTTCTGTTGGGGTGCCCAAATTTATGCACCTGCCTAATTTTGTTTGAATAATTACTGCACACTTTCTGTAAATCCTATAAACTTCATTTCACTTCTGAAATATCACTGTGTTCATCTGCTATATGATATATTTAACTCAAGTTGCTGATCTGAACAACCAATGATTTATAAACTAAAATCATGAAAATTATCAGGGGTGCCCAAACGTTTCATACGACTGTAAGTAACAACTAATCTAAGTTACCTAATTAATACTTTTACAGTAGCAATGTTAATAAACAGAAGCTAAACATAAATAAATGAGATAATACACTAAGGAGTATAGTAAAATAGAGAATAGAAAACAATATAAGACAGTAGCATATATACAGTGGTGCTTGAAAGTTTGTGAACCCTTTAGAATTGTCTATATTTCTGCATAAATATGACCTAAAACAACATCAGATTTTCACACAAGTCCTAAAAGTAGATAAAGAGACTGGAGTCAGAAGAGCTTGGAGAGAAAACAGAATATGTAGTTAGTGGTGTTATGAACACAGAGTCTGTTAAGAGGATGTGATTGAAGTTATATCAAATTGTTCAGTTTTGAATTAAAACAAGGGGAAAGAAAATAATCAGACCAGAAACGTCCTGCAAAAGCCATGAAATTACTGATATATCTGGACTTTTCCTGTCTGGAAAGGTTAGATTCCATGGATCATTAATTCAAGTCATTAATCCTCTTGAGCCTATGCTGTTTTCACACAATAGAAGCCTTTAATTTTCACAACATGGAGAAACCATGCTGGAATGCCTTTGTACGAGCTTCCTTCATATGCTGATTGGGCTCCTGGAGATCCCAAACCCTGTTATCAAAGCACATTGAAAGCAATTATACAAGCCCCGGCAATGATTATGGACCATGTAATTTCCATTTCTAAAACAAATACCAGCAGAAGTCTAAAGATGCATATTCGTTTGCAGTTAAAGAGAGTGCTTATAGATTTTAAGAAGCTTTTGGGCTTGGCTAATTGAAAGAAAACACATCCTCAACAACAGAGCTCTCAGTTGAAAATTTGAAAATATTGTAAGACTCCTCTAAGAAGGAAATCCAACATGGGTTGTGGCAAAAGATGTTAGCTGGTCCCAGTCAGCCTTATCTGTAATTTAGTCTAAGTATGAACAAAATGGAATATGGAAGATTATAAAGATAAAACATCAGCTTAGACCAAGGAAGATTCCAGAGAGTCAGGGTAGAAGCAGTTTAGCTTACATTAAAACTGCACAACAAAACTAATGTGTAGAAACAGAAGACAATGTTTCTGACAAAACTGAAAGAAAACAGATTGCTGAAATGGGGTTTAGATATAGAAAAGCCAAACAAAAACCAGTACCTACCTAACACCTATACCGAAGAAAACAAGGTTGCAGTGGGCCATAGAGAAGCAACCATGGAGTGTGGATGACTGGATGAAAGTAATAATCAGAGATGAACCACAGATCTGCATTGACCAAGGAGATGATGATTTAACTTTTGTCTGGTGCTGTTCTAATGAAACATGTAAAGATGACTCACTTTTTATGATATGGAGTTACATGTCAGATAAAAGACCACGACAGATGGCAGTCATTATCTCAGCAGTCACTGCACAGGTGTAGATTGCCATATTGGGCATTTCTCTCATTCCACTGAAAGAATAAATGGTTGGTGATGATGAAGTAATTTTTCAGAATGATAACGCGTCTTGTCACAGAGCAAAGAGTGTTAAAGCTTTTCTTCTGGAAAGGCAGATCATCTCAATGACATGTCCAACAAACCGTCCGGATCTCAAGCCAACTGGACGTTTATAGTGTATATTTTGGGAAGGGAGGAAGGTATCATCCATAACATGGCTCCATCCAGTGTGTGAACTGTGATTTGAGAAAACTGGAACCAGTTTGATGTAGAATACTGTTTTTCATTCGTGCGGTCCATGCCCCAATCCAGAGGAGGAGCAATAACATCCTAAGTGTGATTTTTATTCATTTACTTTCTTATTTATGATTCTATATTTTTTCTTCTGTGCACTGATTCCACAGATTTCCTCGACTTGACCTGGAAAATGTTCCATTAATTAAAATAATGTACATTTGAGGTACGTTTCACAAAGTCAGAATGTTTTAGCTATTGAAATTTTTTCGAAGGGCAAGATGGTGAAGCGGGTAGCACTCTGGCCTCACAGCTCCAGGGTCCCTGGTTTGATCCCGTCCACGGACTCTGCCTGTGTGGAGTTTGTATGTTCTCCCCATGTTTGTGTGGGTTTATTCTGGGTGCTCGGGTTTCCTAATACAAAAATGTGTGTTAGGTTAACTGGTGTTTCTAAAGTGCCCTTAGTGTGAGTGAGTGTATGTGCCCTATGATGGATTGGCGCCGTGTCTGGGGCAATTCCTGCCTTGCACCCTGTGCTGCCAGCTAGGCTTTTGTAGCTGATTCATGCAGTTGTAGTACAAACCATTATGTATCCTCAGTGTTATGGTCTAGCTCTTACCCTCAATAAAAGTTGTCCTGTTTCAAAAATAAGTCATACTTTAGCTTTTACTTGAGTAATTCTTCTACCGCTGTCTGTTACTAAGAGTACTGGTTTCAATTCAAAATTAATAAGCATCGCATATTTTCTGGTACTGGTTTGGACTCTTGGTTGGCACTGTCAGAGTTCAGAGATTTGGATCCTGTAACTGATGGCTAGTCACGTAAAGGACCTAAAGCCTCGGGTCTGTTCCTCAGGAGCTCAAGCCTGAATGAGCTGTTTACAGGTCAGCGCTCAGCTGATCTCCAGTGACTTAGCAACAATGTGGCCTTCAGCAAAGTTTTCAAACTTACAAAAATACAGACGCTGAAGAAAAACAACAACAAAACATCTCTACTAAACAAACTGCACGTACTGTACATTAGGGGATGCTTAATAGCAATGTCACGGGAGCTGTGTTTGAAAGCATCTCAGACATCCTGGTTTAATTTGACACATTGTAATCTCTTCACTCAGACAGGTTTGGTGAAATCTCTGCATTATCTGACGCACTTTCAAATCGCATTTGCATAAATACTCTGAGGAATGTTTGCATTTTTCTCTCCATTAAGCAGCCATGAATGACTAGGAGATGGAAAACTGCAATGCCTTTCAACGACCGAGAAACTGAGCAACACAAACTTGACCTGGACAGGGGAAACCTGATGTAGGAATAGCTTACATTCATCCATTCATCTCCAGTAACTACTCCATTCTGTTCGGGGCCTCAGTGAGCATGAAGCAGTAATGCATCCTTGACAGAGCTCCAGTTCATCACAGGTCATCACTAATTCAACACTCACCCACACCTTAAGGCCATCCAGAACCTTGTCTATTTTTTGACATGTCAGAGGGCATTGTAGTGCAGTCGTACCTCGGGTTCTCGTCATTAATTTGTTCCAGAAGGCACGTTGAGAACCGAAAATGGCGAGTACCGAGCAAATGTTTTCCATAAGGAATAATGTAAATTGAATGAATCTGTTCCACACTGTATGAGGCTTATATGCATTAATGGAGTTGTATTGTACAGGTGCTCCTGATTTACAATTCCAACAAATCCATAATAAGTTAAATAGATCATGAACTTTTGAGTTTAATATCGTCTGTACTGTATCATACAGGAGCCGATGACACATCAGCACTTACTTTAACCTACAGTTACCCAGAATCATTAACACAAAGCTTGTTTTATAATAAAGTGTTGAAAAATCTCATGTAATTTAGTGAGTAATGGACTGAAAGTAAAAAAGAAAAACACTTACTCTATTGGTGAACTCAATTGGTCAGCTTTTATATGAACTCATCTATTTTATCTATCTAGTTATTGTGCATTTTTTATTTAAGAATTGGGCACTTAATGAACCATCCAATTCTAGGGTGCGCCTGCCGAAATGATGCGATATAAGGTTTTTTGATCCTTTTTAATGTTCAGCCTAATGCATTCTACTTTCAAAATAATCATATAGACTTTACATTGCTTTCATTAATCAGACACTAGATGTTTTACCATGTCCCTGAGTCACTGAATTATATTTCTCTGATGAACATAACAGGTATATAAAAAACTATATAATCTTTCTAAAAGTTTTGCAGGAGCATTTCTAAATTAAGTAGTGTAGGAGTTTTTAAAAGAATAATTGCTCTAAAAATTGGTAAAGCTGCAGTTTGTTTGACTGAAATGCAGTGGCAGTGTTTAACTATTGTTTGGGTTAAATATCATGATTCTGAATGTTACCATGTCTAGTTATGAGCAATTAGCAGCATTTCTAAATACAGCAGTTCCAAAGTATTTGTTTCAAAATTCAATTATTCTGTTTTTGCTGTGGATAGATGAAGATGATAATGTCATTTGTTTGATTTTTGCAGATGATTCATGTAGTTGTAGTTACAAACCATTACCCTCAGTGTCATGGATCTGTACCTCTTACCCTCAATAGAAGACATCCTGTCTCAAAAATTGACGTAGAAAGGCTTTTTAAATAATTAATTTTCTTTTTTTTTTCTTTAAGTAAATTTAGTAGTGTGTACTAAAGCAAAGGCTATATACTGTATATACCATAATTCAACTCTTACTTGAGTATTTTTTATCAGATTCTGCCAACTCTGTCTGTTACTAGAAGAACTGGTTTTAATTCTAAATAAATAAGAATCACATACTTTCTGTGTTCAGAGGTTTGGATCCTGTAATTGATGGCTAGTCCAGAAAAAAGTTAAGTCTTTTTCAATGTCTGATCGGAACAAAGACATCAGATCTTACCAAAAAAACATTTACCACAAGGTCTTAAAAGTGCCTTTAAAAGTACTTTAAGGTCGTGTTACTGACCTTACCCTCTGGTGCATTACAATGGAGTTAAAACATTTAAAACTGTGGATATAAAAGCAGATTTCAGATTGCCATTTTAAACAGGACTGTGACCACCCAGGGGTTCTTTAGGTTTTTGGGAACATCCCTCTGCCAGGACCTGAAGTGGAAGATTAACACCGTCTCTGATTATGGTGACATGGCTTACAGACCGGCTTGTTGTAAAGGTGCCCTTAAGAAGCGTGATATTCTCTGTCTTTCAGCTCTTTGGTTAACTGGTCCCTCTGTAAAGTCAAAGTCAGATTTATTTCTGTAGCGCTTTTTACAATGGAGCATTATCTCAAAGCAGCTTTACAATTTTCTTTTATCTTCTATTATCTAAGCCCAAAGTGGCAACTCCCTAAAAGTTATAGGGAAGAAGCTCTGGGAGGACTTTTACTCTTTTCTTTCTTCTTTATTTCCTTTAACATCAAGTGGCTCTTGCTGCTTGTCAGGTCATCATCGTAAAGACAAATTTGTTCTTAGTTAAATTGAAGTTTAGAAAAAATAGTTTTAAAAAGTCTTCATCATTAAAATCAGCACAGCAGAGAATGTACATCCTGCATCCGTTGTGGACATACAATCAATACAGTTGATTAAACTATCAGTGAGTTATCTTCTGCTTATCTATTACTGTCTGGTTTGGCAAAAAATAGCATACAGGTTCTCCCCAATTTATGATGTGAATATGTTCCAACAAATCCATCGTATGTTGAATTTAGAATTTATAGAAAGTTTAATATTTTAATACATACTGTGTACGTCATAGCCCCGCAGCTTTTCCTCACTACAGTTCCCAGCACTCATCACTCCCACCACGTGACTCATTACGTAACGCAGTGAAGGCTGATGGGGTTTATTGTAGTGCGTAATGTACAGGTTTAAACATGCTATCACTGCTACTGTTATGCAAAGTCATGAACATAAAGCTTACAGTGGTGCTTGAAAGTTTGTGAACTCTTTAGAATTTTCTATAAAAGCCAGAATAGCCTTCTGGCTCGTCCACATGATCTTTAGCAAACTGCAGACGAGCAGCAATGTTCTTTTTTTTTCTTTCTCCTTGCAACCCTGCCATGCACATCATTGTTGTTCAGTGTTCTTCTGGTGGTGGACTCATGAACATTAGCGTTAGCCAATGTGAGAGAGGTGGCGGTGGTGGTAATGCACCTATAGGTTAGTATGTCAATCTCCAGCAAACACGAAACGGAAGAAGAGTGTGGAGATAACTGCATATACTACGTATCGTTTGCTTGGGAAAAGTTCAGAGTACAGTTTCTGTTGATTATGTCAAAATATCATAAGTTGGACCATCATAAAATGGGGAGTACCTGTAGAACGGAAAAAAAAAAAAAAAAAAACGATTGTCAAGAATGGCGCGACATGGTGGCACACGCTAGCACCTTACAGCTCCAGACCACCCTGGTTTGACCCCAACCCTGCACTATAAGTTTAGATTTGCATTCCTTCAAGGCTTAAATAACTACTGTAATGATGTAAATAAATCATATAATAATAAAAAATTTATTGTCAAGATTTGCCTTCCATCCAGGACCTGTTCATTTCACAAACCAGCAAACAGACATCAAAGATCATTGCTGAAAGAATTCTGTCTAAAACTCATCTTAGTGTTCTTTGTCACGGAAACAACACGGTTATTTCTGCCTGAGTCTCATGTCCTTGGCTGTCTATGGTGGACGGAGGGCAGTATGTCTAAGTCATTGTATTTCTTATCGGAATAGTTTGAGCTGGTCCCTTTGTACATGAGGAACCGCGTATGAAATCTCAGCTACCTGTGTAAGGACTGGTGAGTAACTCTGCCAACTCTTAATCTTAATCTCCAGCTATTAAAAAAATCTCCTATTTGCTACAAGAGGCTTAGACTACTGGTTCATTCAGAGATCCACAATTCTGCACACCCACATCACACCCACCTCACACTACATGAAATTCCCCCTCCAGGTAGATGGTTCAGTTTACTGAGTGCCAAAAATAACAAATGCATAAACAGCATCTTCCCACAGGATGTCAGACTTATGAACATTTGTCCTTGTCAGAGGCAGTAATATAAACATTTATTGTCAATAATATTCTGCAGGATTATCACCATCTCTAACACAACTTTATTTTTGGCTCTATATGGTGTAATATTAACCCCACATTATTATTATTATTAATGTAAAGGACTTGTTACAGCAGAGCATTGTCTCAAATCAGCTTAACAACTATTCAGGCCCACAGCATCAACTGAGCAAGCCTATGGTGAACTCGGCAAAGAAAAAATCCATAAATGTGATGAGGAACATCCTCAGGAACGCCAAGCCTCAAAAAGGGTCCAAACCTCCTTGTGCAGTCTAGATGGAGATGCAAGAAACTAAGTTACAGTGCTTGAACTTTGTGAACGCTTTAGAATGTTCAGTCCTGCACACCGGCTTGGAGGAATTTTAGCCCATTCCTCCGTACAGAACAGCTTCAGCTCTGGGATGTTGGTGGGTTTCCTCACATTAGCTGCTCACTTCAGATCCTTCCACAACATTTCGATTTGATTAAGGTCAGGACTTTGACTTGGTCATTCCAAAACATGGACTTTATTCTTCTGTAACCATTCTTTGGTAGAACGGCTTGTGTGCTTATGGTCATTGTCTTGCTGCATGACCCACCTTCTCTTGAGACTCAGTTTATAGACAGATGTCCTGACATTTTCCTTCAGAATTCTCTGATATCATTCAGAATTAATTGTTCCATCAATGATGGCAAGACGTCCTTTTTTTGTTTCCATCATCTTTAAGTGTTTCAAGTTTTATAAAAGATACAAAGATAAAAAATACTGTATTGTACAGTATAGTATTATAATAAATGCTTTCATGTTGTTTTTAATTAATATTATTGTCCTACTTTGTGACTATGGTAATGTCCGGTCAAGGTCCATTTCTGTCAGCATCCTGTTTCATGGATTGTAATGCAGATGGTAAAATGCTGCATAATTGTGTAGACATCTTTCATACGCTTTATAGCATTTCCAAAAAGTGTACAGCACATAAATGTTGGCTGAAAGCAGGTTAGGGTGACCATAGCAGAACATTGTGTGTATCCGATGATGACTATATTTGTCATTTCCAGGTATTCAAGACCATGACAAAGCTGAACAGAGAAAGCAACAAGCAGCATTGTGTGAAACATCTACTGATGGGAAGAGCTCAGATCTGTGCTATTATGTGAGGCTCTGTGTGTGTGTGTGTGTGTGTGTGTGTGTGTGTGTGTGTGTGTGTGTGTGTGTGTGTGTGTGTGTGTGTGTTTGTACAGGGCTAGAGGAAGGTGACTCCTGTAGTGTGTAATTAGACCGCAAACCTGACTGAATATTGTGGCTGCCCTGCAGAGTGCATTCGTCCACATGCTTACACAACACACAGTGCATACACACATCTCTAGCCGCCTAATCTTCTGCTTCCTTCATTGGACTCGTGGAATGTTTTTACCTCTCTTAACCCTTGTTGCTGGGTGGAACTTTGGTTCAGTGTTTAGTGCAGTCGCCTTACAGCTCCAGAGACCTAGCCTCGAGTTCCAGCCCGGTTGATGCCTGTGTAGATTTTGTACTTCTTCCCTGTGTCTGTCTGGGTTTCCTGTGGATTCCTCCCACAGTTCAAAGACATTAACTAAGTTCAGTGGCATCTATGTTCAAGTATCTAGTTGTCAGTGTGTGTGTGTGTGTGTGTGTGTGTGTGTGTGTGTGTGTGTGTGTGTGTGTGCCCAGTGATGGACCAAAGTTACACCGGGCACCAGGTGTTCAGGTCTGACGTGGTGTTGCCTCATTCACATCACTCAGTGACTGAGTTATTTTGTCTGAAGGGATGAGATAAAAGCTCGGTGGTGGTATCTTAACAGCACTATTGATCAGAGGGTTGAGGTTTTGTGTCCCAGCATTGACAAACTGTTACTGTTTGGTCCCTTGGTGTACCTTGGAGGCATATCAGGTACCCAGAAGGTCTTAGGGATCAAGTAGCAGCACTGGAAAGCTGCCACTGTTGGATGCTTAAGCAAGGCCCTTAATCAACAACTGCTCGAATTGTACATTGTCAGCTTGTCTCAGCTGTAAGCCACTCTGGATAAGAGCATTTGTTAAATGTAAAACATAAGCAAGGCTCTTAATCCAGGCTCGTGTAATCAGTGTTGTGTGCTATCGTAGTTTGTTTTGGATATTTTAAGGACATCATTTTCTCTTTTCCCATTTTTATTATATTAATAATTCAAATATTGAACAGTAACATCCACACACACACAGACCTTCGTCATGGAACACAAATAAGACTAGAACCGACCAAAAGCATTTTTTAGTTTAACTTTTGTTTTATTAAGTAGGAACTTTTGTTGACAGGGACAACTAGAGCGCACTATTTTGAAGTTAGCACTTATAAATGATTCTTCAAGTTTGGATTATTCACATGCTCATGTGAAATTTAGTTAATTAGTGTCTAATCAATATGATACTCAATCATTTGTAGTTTGATTAATAAGCAATTGATAAGCAAATAGAGTGATCTTTTCATTTATAAGTGAATATGTCTCATGAGTAGGTATGTTCTAAAGTTTAAGCCATTGTTTAAGTTTTCCTAGTTATTATGATTAAGTAACCAATCGGAGAATCACACAAGGCTGTACATTTCTTTTCTCATATTGTATACTGTATATACCTGTATATTTCCTTAAATAAATCAAATGGGTTTAAGGACGGCCCCCTGACCAGCAACAGGACATTTCTCCTTGCTTCATGGCTTAGACTAATGAGTAGGGATTGAACCAAAATTGGAATCTTCTGGATCCTGATCAGAAAATCTGTTAGTAACAGATATGTGTACCAAATGTAAAATGTAGAAGCCTTGTCTGTCAAAGCATCCTATGAAAATGTAGTATTACCATACATTTGGGTACGCTATCAGCCAATTTAGAGAAATTGTGATGAACTTGCTCAGGTACAACCAGTCACCTTCCAGATCACATAGCAGACCAAATGGTCTCCACCTGACATCAGTTATAGTGGAAAGGTGCTTTCAAAAGGACTCCTGGAAAAAAAAATTGTAGAAAAGCACAAGTGAGGAGCAAAGAAAAAAGATCCCAGAGGCTTTAACTATCGCTGGAGTGTCTCTGGAGTGGCTTGTTTCGGACATACCCCTTCTTCCTTCTGGAGTCTCAGGGGGCTATCAGGCAACTGCTGTTATGTACATGCATTGTGTATGAGCTGCCTCTGTGTGTGTTTGTGTGTATACAATGCATTCAGAAAGTCTTCAGACCAAGTTATGTTGAGGCCTTTATATTGTAGCACCCATGGCCTTTGGTCCCAGCATGCCTTGCAGTTCAATGGCCACATTGTATGTGTTCATTTATATATGTGTCCATGTCTGTTTGTGTTCATAAGTGTTCTCTGTTACTTATAAAATGCTCTTAGTGTGTGTGTTTGTGTGGTAATTTACATGTTCATGGTGTTTGTTATGTATTTGAGAGAGTCATTGCATGTACCTACCCTAGCCACCCTCAATAGTCGTAGTCAGGGCTGATAATTTTGTCTATGACACTGGCCGATAATAAAGATCTGCATTATGAGCAAAATATAATATGATAATTAAACACATGTTCTTCAGGGAACAAACTTGGACACATTTTAACAAACTATTAACAAGTTTGTTAGGGTTGGGCTGGGGGACTCTTACTAGAACATTCAGAATTGTTTTTGAGACAGGTCCCTGGATCTCAGCTCCTGATTTAAGTCTGTACTGTGACAGCTAAGACATGCTGACAGCCAAACCCCATCCTGCCTTGCTTGCATTTTGGATCAGGCTCTCGCTCTGGGAATTTTTTTTTTTCTCCGCAAATCTTGCCGTGAGGCTCCATTATTACAGACGTGCTTCAGCTGACTTCCTATCAAATGGCGCAGGTACACTCGACTGCGGGTGTCATTCCACAGCATGAGCACTGGCTCAAGTACCAGGAGAGGCCCTAATTCAGGTAGAGCTGTTCCAGTCTGCTGATGGCACATAATTAAAGGAATTTAGGAAAGCTTTGGGTTGCTTTGCATTCGTTGCTTAACCTCTGAAGCCGTGCCAAGAACGCTACGCTCCAGAAGCAGCGCTGGACCCCCGCGGCTCTCGAAACCCCAGTCATGATCCTTCATCCAGCTGGACGGAGCTATTCGTGATCTAGGTGGCACGGGAGCTGCGCCGGGAATTGAGAAGTAATAGGAAGTGAGCGAGTGATTTCTCAGGCTGCTCTCAGGAGGGAAATGTGCTAATGATGTGAAATTGTTAATTGCACGGCCAACTCGAAGGACATGCATTAGTGATGCAAAATAAATGAACACATTTCAAATATGTTTAACAGGCCTGCAATGCAGCAGATTTACCAGGGGCTAATAAGGAATTTAACCACGAGGTACCTTTACAGATTTGTTCCATGTCATGTCATCTTCCTTGCCCTGAACGACATAGTACATCAAATGATTTTTGATTGCCATTCTGGGACTACATGTAGTATAGAGTCTCTACTGGTGCCTTATAAAGTGGAAATTAGACTGTGGTGGCTTAAAGTTCTCTATATAAGGGAGTTGAAGGTTGTAAGGTCAACTCCCAGCTCTCCAACTTTTAGTGTTGAAAGTACTTGAGTCTGGTCTCAGTTTATAGACCTGTCTCAAGACCATAAACAAGTGGTCTTGGTCTTGTCTTGGTCTCAACCTCATGTGCACTCGACTTGGAGTGGGGGTAAGGTGGATTCGGAAATTGATGTTGAGGCCAGCGGAGTCCAGTGCATCTGTCTCAGGAATTTTCTGTTTTTATTGAATCAAACAGAATAAATCAGTGTTTTCTGTACATTCCTAAATAAAATCTGAACTCTGATTGACTAGAAGGGAAAAACAAGTTGCTGCTCTTCTTGTCCAGTATCTAATCAACAAACACTTTTTGTTTTAAATAGTCTGATGTTAAGATAGTTTAGGTTAAACTGGTTTGCTACTGCATTTTAGTAGATATGTATACACCTCTCTTTTTCATCATAGATATAGAATTCATAATCCAAGGGACATGGATAAACCTCCAGTGTCTGATTAATAAAAACAGCGTGAAGTGCATATAGCTACTTTGGGAGGTAGAATGCATTATGCCGAACATTACAAAGTGTCAGGAAGACTTTATTAAGCGTCAGGAATTTTCCTGAGTGGGTTCAATCATGACCTTCTGTCTGCTCAGGGTTTGTGGAGAAGCTGCCCTTGACTGAGCTCAGGAGATAAAGCAAGAAGCAGACACACTGTCGTCCTTCTCTTAACTCCTCTGCTGTATTCTGGTAAGCACAGGCAATATACACCTTCCTACAGCTCTGGGATGTTGGTGGGTTTCCTCACATTAGCTACTCGCTTCAGGTCCGTCCACAACATTTTCATTGGATTAAGGTCAGGCCTTTGACTTGGCCATTCCAAAACATGAACTTTATTCTTCTTTGGTAGAACGGCTTGTGTGCTTAGGGTCGCTGTCTTGCTGCATGACCCACCTTCTCTTGAGATTCAGTTCATGGACAGATTTCCTGATATTTTCCTTTAGAATTCACTGAAATAACTCAGAATTCATTGTTCCATCAATGATGGCAAGCCGTCCTGCCCAGATGCTGCAAAACAGGCCCAAACCATGATACTACCACCACCATGTTTCACAGATGGGATAAGGTTCTTATGCTGGAATGCAGTGTTTTCCTTTCTCCAAAGAAAACACTTTTTTTTAAACAGAAAGTTCTATTTTGGTCTCATCTGTACACAAAACATTCTTCCAATAGCCTTCTGGCTTGTCCACGTGATCTTTAGCAAACTGTTTTGTAACCTTTGCCAACCTGATGAGCATCAACAACTCTTTCTCTGAGGTCCTCAGAAATCTCCTTTGTTTGTGCCATGATACACTTCCACAAACATGTGTTGTGAAGAGCAGACTTTGATAGATCCCTGTTCTTTAAATAAAACAGGGTGCCCACTCACACCTGATTTCCATCCCATTGATTGAAACACCTCTGACTCTAATTTCACCTTCAAATTAACTGCTAATCCTAGAGGTTCACATACTTTTTCCACTCACTAATATGTAATATTTGATCATTTTCCTCAATAAATAAATGGCCAAGTATAATATTTTTGTCTCAATTGTTTAACTGGGTTCTCTTTATCTACTTTTAGAACTTGTGTGAAAATCTGTTGATGTTTTAGGTCATATTTATGCAGAAATATAGAAAATTATAAAGGGTTCACAAACTTTCAAGAACCACTGTAGATGTATCATATAAATGTCTGTAGAGGCGTCCCTGCTCTGCAAGAGCTCCTTCCAAATTGTGAAGCGCAGCATGCGCGTTTGGACCAAGTACAAAACTGAGAGCAACGCATCAAATATAAACTAAGGATTCTTTTGGACGCTTCTTATTTCCCTAGATAAAAACGAAAAGAAAACAAAAAAATAAAATAGATAAATAAATCGATTCATGAAAGCTAATGTAACGAGCCTTTTTTGAGTGTGTAGTGAAATGTAGTGAGTAAAAAAGTACAGAATTTTCTTTTGAAATGACGTACGTAACACGGTTTAGTGGCAGAAGTAACCAAGTAACATACAGATACCTAAATAAATACTTAAGTACAGTAACAATGAACAATGTTACTTACCACCGCTGATGTTTTGTATCGATAAAGCCAACACACTTGCGCATTTCAGTCTAGAATTTGACAATCCAGAGACTGAAGGATAATGAAAGCCACAACTTTGAGTCCACAAAACCTACAGAGTCTACCACTGTCCCGGAAAGTGAGAATCCTTATGAAATAGTTTTGGACGCAGACCAACCACTAAGCCAGTGGACCAGGTTCCTGGAGGAACATGTGCATGCTGTCTCTGATGGTTTGCACCGGCCACCAGAGGCTTGTTTGCTGTCTGTAAGATGAATTGGTTATTAATATCAGAGGCTAAACATGTCTGGCGCTCATTCCAGAAGCCATTTCAGATGCTTACTATACAGAGCTCCGTTCCAAATAAGCTGATGCGATTAGGCAGGGAGATAGGGAGTTGATATCACCCTCCGGACTGTTCCAGGCTTACGTTACAAATAATGATACAATTAGGGCAGGGAGATAGGAAGCCGATATCACACAGAGTTCTGAGCGAGCGGCGTTGGATTTAATGGAAGTGGGTTGAGCTATATTAGATAAGAAGGCGGATATTAGATAAGAAGGGAGGAACTGCGTGCGGTTTAACTAATGCGGCATTAATTGTCCTTCAGGACAGAAGCGAACAGATCTTATCGCAGACGGCGTCTGTGGTCAACTCTGGACTCTTGAACAACAGCGCCAATGACTCTTCCTCTGGGCGGTAAACTGTTACAGAAAAGTTATTCAAAATTTAATAAGGTTTGTTCAGAGTTGAAAATGAATGAGGCAACAAATCGTGTGAGTACAGGTTTACTGTGGAGCCGCGACTCCACAAAATTTTAAATGGGTTACACTGATCGCAGCAGGCTCAGCTAGCGCTAATAATGAAAATCTCACAGCTCTCTGAGAAAACTCAGTTGGTTCCATGATTTATAATTTAATTGCTCCTTCCTTTGTTGCCTCCCTCTAGCAAGGAGTGTCCATCTGTTCCAAACCACATTTTAAAGATTTTATTATCCCCTTCTGATGTTCTTTGTGCCACACCACCACCACCAGACATGCACACTCTGAATGTCCACTATAATGCTAGAGGGGATGGACAGATGATGCCTATATAAAAAACACAACATTTTAGGGAGCAGTAATGTTTAACACAGCTTAAACTGTGGTCAGTAGGCCTTTACAGAAGCCTTATTAATGATCATCACACCAGCAGTTGGGGCAGTGTGTCGGTCCACGGCAAAGGCAGGATTGAAGCGCTCACCATGAGGCCTCCATACTCGAACCCGACCATCGTCGGATAATATATATAATATTCCTTGATTTGTGTTTTGGAAAGCATTGAGTCTCAGTTTGTTGCTTATTACTTTTATTTCCTGTTTTATATGATAATTATTGATCATTCTAATTGTATGTCGATGCCATTCTGAGTTCCTCGCTGTTGGTTGACACCATTTTGGGCTCACTCTCTGTCTCTTGTTTCTTTTTCTACCAACCTTAGATCCTAAGATTGAATCAGACCAAAGGCAAACTATATAAGTCTACCTAACACAAACATCTAGTCAGCCGATCACATGGCAGAAACTCATTACATTTAGGCATGACACAGTTAGCCTAGTGGTTAAGGTACTGGACTATGGACCAGAAGGTCCAGGGTTCAAATCCCACCTCTGCCAAGCTTGATCAAGACCCTTAACCCACAATTGCTTGGATTGTAAGACTGTACCAATTGCAAGTCGCTCTGGATAAGGGCGTCTGCTAAATGCTGTAAATGTAAAATGTAAATGCATGAAGACGTGGTCAAGACGAGCAGCTGAGGTTCGAACTGAGCATCAGGATGGGGAAGAAGGGTGATTTTGAACATGGCTGACAAAAATGATGCTATCGCGAATGCGGACCAGAAACTCTGAGGAATGCTCCCAGGACTTTGTTCAATATATCATGAAGAATTAAGGCAGTTCTGAAGAAAGAGAGCACTACAGTTTTCCTATCAGTAGTCTTTCTTATGAGATAAAATGACCAGCTTCTTAAGCCCCAAGCATCCACGTGAGCCGCATAAAATCTTGAATGGCAGCAACAGTAAATGGAATATGTTAGAACAAAAATGAGCGCAAACTTACAAAGTCTGTTTTATCGTTGCCACTGGAGACAGGATCAGACGCTTTAGTTATTACAACAGGGAACGCAGAAGTTAATTAAACAGCATCTAGTAAGCTTGACGTGCTGGCAGTTAGTGATCTAATAACAGTGAAAGAACCGCGATGAAACTCGACTTAAGCATTTCCAGAGTTTATGTAGATTACCATAAAGGTGACCATTGGCTCGGCTGCAGGCTTCAGTCAGTGCTACCAGCTTCACATCCTGAGCAGATGCACCATGAGATACAGCAGATGATGGTTGCGTGTTTAGCACAGATCACAAAAAAAAACACTTTCTCACCGACTGCAGTGAGCGCAGCTGTAGCCACCCCCATCTAACTTTTGCTAATTGAGAGTGAAGAAGATGACAAACATCTGTATTTTAATGAAGCGGCTCCAGTGTGATGCGTAGATGCAGGTGTTTAAAGCTGCTACATGGGCCTGATCCCATATGTTATTTCATCTGATGCCTGCTATGAGTGTTTCCTATCTGTTACTGAGAAGGCTGGCTATGGGGAAAGGTCAAGAGATGCTTTCAAAGTGTAGATACTTTATGAAAAAGTATCACTTAGAGCTGGTGCAAAATGTAGCTTCAGTGATCTTTACTCTGAGATGTCTTTAAGATCTGTGGTCTGATCTTAACCAAAGGATGGGTTCTTTGTTTCTCTTAAGGTTACAATCCCCAAACCCCAAAACATGGGAAGCATGGGAAGATTGGGACAAATTAAAACCTGAAATATTAAATCACTCGGTGTCCTTGGTGCCAAAAGGTTTTTTAAGTGTGGTGAGAAAGAATGGTAACATTACAAAGTGGTAAATGCTTTACCGTCTCAACTTTTTTTGGACTGTATTGTAGGCCTGAAATGCAGGAATGGATGTTTATTAACAAATGAAGACAAATGATTGAAATACACGAAATAGCTTAGGGTTCACACTTTTTGCAATAAAATAAAGTCAAAGTAAATGGAAGAAACATTAACAAGATCTTTTAAAGAATGGTAGTTCTTTAAAACTCTGGTTGATTGCTGGTCCATCGAGCTATGATTCTCTCACTCATTTTCTAAGCTGAGCTCTGAAATATTTTAATTGCTGCTATTGTATCTACAGTAAATCACAAATATTGACATTTCCCAAACTGCACCACATATAATCCTCAGCGTAAGTCAGTTGGGAACATCGACTGCTATCTTCGAAACCTAAAGAGAAATGGTTTGATGGCGTTACTGAGAGAGATGCTGAGGCGTGCAGACAATTGCAGAATCATCCATACCTCATCCAAGCTCTCGGTGAGCTCCAGCAGCCTCCTGCGTGGAAGGGAAATGACCTGCCTCCACCGACCTGACACTCACTCCATCTTCAGCTCTCCAGCTCCAGATAGCCGTGAAGGAAGATCATTTATATAATTGAGCCCTTTATGTACAGGTGCAAATAGTGCACTTTCATCTAGGTGAGGAATCGATTCAGGGTGTCATCGGTCAGCAGGTGACAGGGCTGAGGGTGGGGTTTTGAAAGTGAGCAGTGATGAAGGATCAAGTGTGTCTTGTTCAACCAATCTGAATAATGATGAAGCCACTGAACTTTGAGACCAAACATTTAGTCATAGAAACTCGTCCTGAAGAATGTCAGCTAGGATGACTAGGTATCACAGTGTCGCTAATATTGAGAAAGAAAAGAGATTAAGTACCTCGGGTTTTCATACATCCCTGTAGTGCTAACTTGGTGTCCCTGAGCTTATTCTGAAGCAAGCCAGGCACTTCTCTGAGAAGATCTTCAGAAGGTATAGGATGGAATTTCTCTTGTGTACCTTCAGAAATTGGAATGGCTCTCCAAATAGACATGATATATTTTGTATGTAGAGAACAGAGCATACCATATACCACACAAATAACCACCCAACAAAAAGCAACACTATGTATATGTATTCATAAGTGAATGGAGAAAAAAGAAAGCATTAGAAGGTTAAAATCACATCAGTTATGGTTTGTACTTGCATGAACTCTCCAATCAGCCCGTGGTAAAAAGGTGAAAGCCCTAGATCTGGGGCAGGAATCACAAAAGCTGGCTTAAGAAAAAACACCTGCGAAGGTCCTTAAGACAAACACACAGAAGTTCATAAAGATGTTCTTAAAAAAAAAAAAGTCTCAAAGATTATCTTATGAACATCTTAATTATCTTAATCTCAATCATTTCCTTAAGATTTTCTTAATAAAGTTTTCATTGTTTTCTTAGCTAGGCTATATTGCACTTAACTTTGATCCTAGATTTTTGTTACAACACTGAAATCTCAGTCAGACTTTCTTCTCTTGGTAGAATAGTAATAGCCTGCCTTAGAAATCAGACCTATTTTAATAAATTAGAGCTTCATTCAATATATAATAAAGAATTACCGAGAAATTCTGTTCCTCAGCCATTATGACTGATGTCTGATGGTGATGTTTTAGCCACAGGGTGCTTGATTAATTTGAATTATTTTACCTTGCAAAATGTTGGTAAAGAGATCTTTTTTTCTCTGTTCTTTATTTTAAAATCTAACAGTAAATGGTGAGAACAGAACTGTGGTATAATTTGCTTAAATATATGCTTTTTGTGTTAACTATGAATGTGCTATGAAGTCTCAGGATGGCAGTACAGAAAGCCTGCCAAGTGCCATTCCATCTCTTATATCATAAGTATTCTGAAGAGGCTCTTAGATATCCAGCAGACAAGTCTATTGTTAAGTCACCAAGTCGGTGGTGAAGAGTGAAGATGTCAGAGATTCTCTCAAAGGCTTCAGAGAATGACAAGGCATCAGTTCAGTTATGGCTCTGGGGTCTCTGTCAAACACAGTGACATCCGTTTTAAGGTTGGTAGATCCCAATAAAAAAAACTGGAAAAGCAAAAAAAAGTGTTTTACCTTACAATCGCATAATTAAACACGGTTTCAAAGGAATTAAGTTTTAGTCAGTTCTTGTCAGTTACAGTTATATTACCCTTTTATTACTTGTGTCTCTTTTCCAACTTATTTTCTCTAACACTGCTGTCTTTCCCTAACACACGTGCCTTTAGATGTTGCTCTTCATATGTTGTGAACACACCTCAGTGACTGAACAACGGATCCTCAGCTTTTATATTACATTCATCCTTGTTGACTCTGAGCAACAAGGGTGTGCTGCTGGTGAATGTGTCTTATTTTTGAAGTACAACTACCAAAGGTATCGTACATGTCTTTAAATCTGAGCGAGTCATGGCTCATCAAATACGCTATATAACCCAGAGGTTTGTATACATCCAAAAATCCATTGAAAAACATCAGTGTTTGTACGGAGCTTGTTTCCCATTTGCTGCTACAACTTTGTATTGTCATGGTCGGCAGAAAATGGGATTCCAATGCACAGAGCCAATATCAAAACTAGGCAGAGGCACAAAGGAGCAGTACAAGATCGGTGTCAAAAAAGAGACCAGACTCAAAAACAGACAAACAGTCCTACCTGGCAATAAATTCTGCACACGAGGCAAAAGCAGAGTGTAAAGAGTCAAAAATAAAGGCAGTGTTCAAATGCTGAGTCGGTAAACAGAGTCACAACCAAATATCCAAGTAACACAATGGAGAAATGGTGAAATGTCACAAATAGGGTCCCCAAAATTGGTAAGTCAGTGAATCAAAACGAGTGATGGTGTGGGAGGTTTTAAAATTTAGCTAAAGATCAAAATATGTTCTTGTAAAGCTAATGTAGCAGACACTGAAATTAGACCAGTAACACTTATTTAATGACTTCATTGCAAATTCATACTGAAATCATCTTCATGATGCTTCTCAAATACAATTCTAGAAAGACAAGCTCGTGCCATACTCATAAAAAGCAACAGCCGTATATAGTGTGCCATCTGCAGGGCATTCTTAGTATTACTTGTTGTACTTACAACCTGTAGCCTACACCTACAGTGGTGCTTAAAAGTTTGTGAACCCTTTAGAATTTTCTATATTTCTACAGAAATATGACCTAAAACATCATGAGATTTTCACACGAGTCCTAAAAGTAGATAAAGAGAACCCAGTTAAACAAATGAGACAAAAATATTATACTTGGTCATTTATTTATTGTGGAAAACGATCCAACATTACATATTAGTGAGTGGAAAAAGTATGTGAACCTCTAGGATTAGCAATTCAATTGTAAATGAACTTAGTGTCAGGTGTTTTCAATCAATGAGATGCCAATCAGGTGTGAGGGGCACCCTGTTTTATTTAAAGAACAAGGATCTATCAAAGTCTGCTCTTCATAACACACGTTTGTGGAAGTGTAACATGGCACGAACAAAGGAGATTTCTGAGGACCTCAGAATAAGAGTTGTTGATGCTCATCAGGCTGGAAAATCTTACAAAACCATCTCTAAAAAGTTTGGACTCCACCAATCCACAGTCAGACAGATTGTATACAAATGGAGGAAATTCAAGACCATTGTTACCCTCCCCAGGAGTGGAAAAGATCACAATAAGAGCAAGACGTGTAATAGTTGGCGAGGTCACAAATGAGCCCAGGGTAACTTCTAAGCAACTGAAGGCCTCTCTCACATTGGCATTGTTTATGTTGATGAGTCCACCATCAGAAGAACACTGAACAACAATAGTGTGCATGGCAGGGTTGCAGAGAGAAAGCCACTGCTCTCCAAAAAGAACATTGCTGCTCATCTGCAGTTTGCTAAAGATCACGTGGACGAGCCAGAAGGCTATTGGAAGAATGTTTTGTGGACGAGAAGGAGAACAAAATAGAATTTTGGTTTAAAAGAAAAGCATTATGTTTGGAGAAAGGAAACACTGCATTCCAGCATAAGAACCTTATCCCATCTGTGAAACATGGTGGTGGTAGTATCATGGTTTGGGCCTGTTTTGCTGCATCTGGGCAGGGCGGCCTGCCATCATTGATGGGAACAATGAATTCTGAATTATATCAGAGAATTCTAAAGGAAAATGTCAGGACATCTGTCCATGAACTGAATCTCAAGAGAAGGTGGGTCATGCAGCAAGACAGCGACCCTAAGCACACAAGCCGTTCTACCAAAGAATGATTAAGAACAATAAAGTTCATGTTTTGGAATGACCAAGTCAAAGTCCTGACCTTAATCATGGAAATGTTGTGGAAGGACCTGAAGCGAGCAGCTAATGTGAGGAAACCCACCAACATCCCAGAGCTGAAGCTGTTCTGTACGGAGGAATGGGTTAAAATTCCTCCAAGCCGGTGTGCAGGACTGATCACCAGCTACAGGAAACGTTTAGCTGCAGTAATTGCTGCACAGGGGGGGTCACAACACAGCAGATACTGAAAGCAAAGGCTTACATACTTTTGCCACTCACTAATATGTAATATTGGATCATTTTCCTCAATAAATAAATGACCAAGTATAATATTTTTGTCTCATTTGTGTAACTGGGTTATCTTTATCTACTTTTAGGACTTGTGTGAAAATCTGATGTTTTAGGTCATATTGATCCAGATATATAGAAAATTCTAAAGGGTTCACTAACTTTCAAGCATCACTGTACAAGTCAAAATGAAATCCATGCTCTTGCTTCCATATATGACCACATGAACAAGAGCACTGACAATATGAGAGCCTTAGGCACAAAATTTGTGCAGCATTTTTAACCATAAAAGGCTTCTGTCTGTTTATGGATGTAGGAGGAAAGCCAGCTTAACTAAGGGGGAAGACATATAGACGTGGAAGAACATGCCAAACCAGACTGAGAATTGAGTCTACATACCCAGGATCCTGGAGTTGTGAGACACCAACTCTACTTGCATCACCATCCTACTCAAGGTCAGTTTTGTGAAAGCAATTTCCTCCAGAGCTTGGTTCCACTGGTTTCTTTAGTTCATCTTAGCACTTTTAGCTGGACCTGTTTGCATCCATGTGAAAGCTGGCCTGTATCAGGTTTGCCTTTGTAGTTAATGACTACTAGTCAGAAGGTAGCAGTTACCGTGGCTTGGAGATATGTGGCAACCCAGGGCAGGAATTGTAATGTAATAGATAGCTGGTACATTTACAGAATGCTGCAATGAGCTGATCCTGGGTGTACCTCTGCATATGCCCAGTGAATTCTAAGATAGACTCTGGACCCCTGACCTGTCTCCTTCATGATAAACTCCACACAGGAACCATAGGCAACGATTTGGTCCTTGTTCCTAGGACTCTATGTTTACCATGTTTTGTGCTTCTGTATCAGTATCTGTCAAAGTCTGTTTGTTCTGACGGAATTAACTTCACAACAACAATTTCCTCCAGTGCTCATTGCCCCTGGGTCCTGCAGTCCACTCTACATCTTGGCAATGTTGCTTAACTTGTTTGCACCTAAGGGTAATGTAAGGTTTGAAACGTAACTGTAAGGGCAATGGAAGGTGGCTCAGTGGTTAAGTGTCAAAAAGTCAAAAGGTTGTGAGTTCAAACCCCAGCTTCTCCAAGCTGTAGCCGTTCATCCCTCACTCAAGACCCGTGATATTGAATCACTCAGTTCGATAGTAAGTCACTTTTGGATAAATTTGGCTGTTTGTTGGACGTGAGAGGAAACAAGAAGGACATAGAACATGGACAGTTGATCCCTGGACCTTTTGGTCCATAGTGGCTACCTTGCTCCACTCTGCCAGCCTCTTTAGCATGTAAGGTGAGGTCTGTATGTTCGATTGATCGTATGTCCGAGTTGCATTTGATGTTAGGACAGGGAGGGTTGCTGCATCCCATTGGCTTTCCGGGTGTGTGAGATGGGCGAGAGCTGTCACCGTCCGGTCCTGACCTCCAGGTTGCGTGATGCTGGCAAGGAGTCTCACGACCAGGCGCAGTTCCAGTTCTGTCTGCCAGAGGCACCCCAGCTCCCTTTGGTCATGTGACAGTGTGTGAGAGGGACTAGATAGAAGAAGACAAAAGTTCATACAAAGCAAACAAGTGAATGCACCCAAACGGCACCGAGCTTTGAGATAATGGATGGGTTTAGGAGAGCGAGACACACGGTGAAACGTTCATGTGATTTAGAGCCAGGCACATGAATTAATGTGTTTGCAGCTCATCATAATTTATTAAGATCGTAATAAACCTGTGTCTGAAGGGCAGTGCAGAATCTGCCCCGAAGTGAGTTATTGCTAGTGAGGCTGGACGTCTCCAAAAAGCCATTACATCCTTTCAGCAATTTCGTTTTGTTTTTCTGTCCACCCACCAGCAATCATACACTCAAACAGATGAACACAGCTGGTCTGGGCCTGACCTTCAGATATTTGCTCACTCCCACATACGCTGTAGCTTTGTTGAACAAGCCGTAACTCACTAAAAGCTTCGTTTTATAGCCATTTTATTAGATCTCTGGTAGCGGCAGCATTTTTCTGCATCCATTTTCTATCCTGCCTACTTCAAATTCTCTGAGGCTCGGCCCAGTGAGGGTCGCCAATGCCTGAGCTAAGCCCCTTTGATGGAGTTTTGCTCCGCATCCATTTGGAGAGTGTAAAATATATACTGTAAGCCCACACACAAACAAACACGCTGATCCCACTTGATATTCATTGAGCATCCTGAGAACAAGGACTACCACTGCTAAGGGCTCTCAGACTAATTCGTCCTGTTCGTACCCACCCGTGTTTCCGTGTATTTGCATGTGTTGTAGTGTTTTGGGGACACAGTGGATGCCCAAGTTCTCCCAGGTGGTCTCTTTGAGCGGCATGTTCATGCCTCGGAGTTTGAGTGAAGTGCAGAGTTTGAGTGAAGTGCTCATTAATTGAATTCACATCTACTGGTTAGTTGAAAGCCTTCAGTAGATTTGGGGTTTAAATAGAGGGGAACGATGAGTGTCCTTGACAGCTGGAGAAAAAGCGCTTCTCGTGACCCAGGGCGGAAAAGATGCATCTGCTAATTCGTACTTGACCTTCTGTTCTTTTCAGCTTCCGTTCTCCGGCGTCCTTCAAGAGACCGTTTGTTCTGGGTCTGTGAATGAAATCTATTACTTTCTCCCTTCTCACTTTATTTCCTTAAACTCAGCTTCAATCGAGCACAGAAATGTTTTCTAAAGTCGAGGAGGCGTAATTGCGCTGTACATATGGACTGTTTGTACTTTGAAAAGAAATGATTGGTGCCACTCTACCCACTCACCTTCTGTTTTTCACTAGTCAAGCTCCCGGTAGAACCGCACTGTTCAATGTTAAATGAAGAGCGATGGACCAGAGCTGTCAGTCCTGCTTCCGTTACTTATTGCATGCCAAGTCTGAATCTTTTATGCTCACTTTTCATTGCTTGCTCGCTGTGTTACATCACCAAACTCTTTTATTTCTTAATTCCTTCTTGCACTGCATTCCTCCTCATTGCACTCTTGATCTTATATCCTCTCACTTTATGTCTGTCTGATTCCCTTTCATGATGTCTTTCCCGCTCACTCTGTTTGTCCCTCTCAGAATCCTGATCCCAGGCGAATCCTTGCAGTGTGATAAACAAGCCGTCTCAGTTGCTCTGGGCTCTGTGGTGCCCGAGCAGGTGTAAAAGTTGGCACCGCATGTTGATGGTGGAGGACAGAAGCAACGGCAGAGATAAGGATCTGAACCACCCAGATCTGTGCAGCACTTATTTGTCATCTCACCGGGACCTAAATATGGCTCGGAGCAAGCTCATTCCAAGTGCAGATGCTTAATGAAGAGTTGATATACTCACTTAATTTTGGCACCACCCCTTTACGTCCTGCAGATATATGAACTGGAGGTAGAAGTTGGCATAAGCCTCTGTTAAGTTTAGTAATGTCCAACCATTGGTGTAATGCCCACCATGAAAATACAGTCTTATTCATCTTAAAATGCATCTAATTGTTGGAGCTTTCTTTGTGGGAAAATAATTTGAGCCAATGAGTTGCAAGGCATGACTCACCACTATGGTCATATAAGAAATATCTGTCTATCGAAATTTGTATTTCTGTGATTACAGACTACATATATTACTAGTTCCCCTAAACACACTGTTCACTCACTGTCCACTTTATTATAGACATTCACCACATGGCTCCACCTAGTAGATGTAAAGTCAGAGACAGCAGCTCATCTGCTGGTGCACAGTTTGTGTTAATCATCCTCTAATCCTTCACAGAGCGCTGCTTAGAAGATGCTGGTGGCTGGACAGTTTTAGTTGACGAACTATTCTCAGTCCAGCACTGACACTGAGGTGGTTTATAGCTCCAGCAGCACTGCTGTGTCTGATCCACTCATACCCACACAACACACTCTAACACACCACCACCACATCAGTGTTTGTAACTCCACCACCCAAATAGTACCTGATCTGTGCTGGTCCTGTGGGGTCCTGACCATTAAAGAACAGAGTAAAGGGGACAAACAACACGTGTAGAGAAACAGATGTACTGTCTGTTATTGCAGAACTGCAAAGTGCTTCTATATGGTGAGTTGTAACTGAAATTGATGAAACACTGCATCTGTGCAAATATTTTTGCACCATTGTGACTGCCTTTCCCAGCTTTCCACCCTCCAGCTCGCCAACACTCCCATTCCGAAGTTTCCACATTTGGCAGCACTGCTGCTCTAGTTATGACATTTTTCTGTGTTTTCCGCTGATCACCTAACCCTTCTGATCGGGTGGCCCTGCAGTTTTATACTGTTTTCAACTCGGGACTGTTGTATCACCTCAATTGTTTTGCCTCACCCCTGTGTGATCGTCAGGCTGTGAAGCTATTAAAGCTTCAGCTCTCTGCCCTCTGCCCTCTGCCCTCTGCTCTCTGTTTGAGCCTGGTCATTCAGAAAAAAACACTAGGGGATTGTCTGATTTTTTTTTTTAACATGCCATATTTTCCCTTTTTCCAATATGCATTACATTTGCAGAAATGTGTAAATTTCATTTGGAAGCTCAGCAAAATGTGTCATTTTAGCAGGAGTGCAAACTTTTTTTGCACATGCATATAACAGATCAAATGATGGAGCAGCCCAGAAGCTAGATCATCCTGCATAGTTCTTTTCTGATCCTTTTCACCTCCCATAGGTTCTTCCTGTGTTTGTCGAGTCTTTTCGCTGCTACTCTTTTGGTCTGTCCCTGTTCCTGTCAAAGTTCTTCTGGTCTGGTTTCATGTATCCTCTCTGTGTTTCCGTGACTCTGTCCTAGCCCTCCTTGTGTGTATTGTTAGCAGGTTGTTGACTGAAATGGGTGTGGACTGGACATTACCATAGTCACATAATCTTTTTATGCTTCTGTAATGTAAAAATAAAGGCTATTTTCACCTGAAAACTGCATGCAAACGATACATAAATGCATCAGAGATACCACTGAAAACTCGAGTGACTGATTAGTGATGGAAACAACTGATACTTTTGTTTGCTGGAAACCAAAAATGCATCGATAGACACCTTTAGGAAGAACACAGAAGATCAGCCAGATGAACCAGAGAGTCAATGAGTGAATGTGAACCAGTTTATATAGTTATAGGTTAAAGAGAATATACAGGTAGTGGGGGAATACACAAAAGAGTACTATTTACAATAGGACAGGTACATACAAACACCATTTACAGCTTGGTACAAATAAATAGAGGAAAGTCATCCACACAAACATGAGGAACTTACACAAAAAAGTATTTAAACACATCAACTGAGTTAGAGCAGTCTCTGGTCCAGATGTGAGCCAACAAGCATGCCAGCACACAACTGGTAAGGTAGTGCTCTTTTGAGTGAATGATGGACTTCTGCTCTTTAACTCCCACCTCTGCTTGTTTTCCGCAGTGTTGATTGGCTCTTTTGGTCACAACATCCAGAGTTAAAAGAAGTTATCATTCTTAAGACCTTGGTAAATTGAATGGACGTTGATTGGACGGTCATTAAATAGTGCATACCCATACTTATTATTTTGTCAAGTTGTTCTTTATTTCTTCTTTAAATGTTACGGAGGTCTTACTTTCTATGGTGTCTTTGGTTCACCCTATAATTCCCGAGGACTCAAAAGAACAAATCTAAACACCTGCAGTGTGAATATTAGAAAGTCAGTCCCAGTGCTGCTTGGCGATCATAACTCAATCCTTGAAGTGCCAATTCATTGTGAGTTGTTTGTCTTGTCTCTCACCTCGGCCTGTCGGGATTTCAAAAACATGGCCCAGAAGCCCAGCTGGTGTCAGGCTGCTGAAATCAGTCTGCAGGTAATGACTGCACCTTTCGCTCCCCCGTGGCTAGACACCGACCAGAGAATGTCAAATTAGATTCCGTTTGAGTTTAGTTCTTAATAGTACAAATGAGCTTGTTCAACAAAATATGTTGGAATTAAAAGAGACGTCGTCTCAGACGGGATTTTTTTAGCTTGGGAAGGAACATCAGGGAGCTATTGTGGAAAATTTCAATTAATCTGTTGTCAGATTTAATTAGCCTTCAATCAGCTTTAGTCAGGTAGATCAATGAAAACGAACAACAAACACACTGATTTCTGTTTAAGTTAAGGAGAACATATACATGATGTTCCCTCTCTGCCTCTTAGGGCTAAAGAACATGAAATAAAGCGCCAACAAAAATGGCATGTCATTCTTAGCTTCCCGCCTTGAGCCTGGGGCTCGACGTTCTCCAGATGGACTATGCTGCACATCAAGGCAGATTAATTTCAATGTGGAAAGCCAGTGGAGCAGTAAACAGCCACTTTACAGTCATACCCAGTGAGTTTTCTAAATCAAATGATCCACTTATGGCCTCCACTTACTGTATGCCCTCTGGATCCTCAGAAGCTCTGCTGCTGTTACTGGTGTCTACTGTTTGGGTGCAGGAGTTCCATTTGCATAGATACTATAACTTAAATACAGCAAGCGTGGACTGCCCTCTCATTAGTAACATCCTCCTGATCCAGTTGCTATGACTACGCAGGTTCAACTTGACAGCCGAACTTTTGGATACCTTTCCCCTTCTCTTATTTGCTTTCCGTTCGTACCATCTCTGTGGATCTCTATTCTTATTCTTGGCTGAATGAGCTATCTGTTTTAGCAGCTCCGTTGGCTCAGTGGTAAGAGCCCGCTCCGGGGAAAGGCAGTTCCTGAGGGTCCTGGTTCAAATCCCGAACAGGGCTTGCATCCTGTGTACATCTGCCTGTGCACATCCTGGGATCCCGGCCCTTCCCTTTTGACTTTGACCAGGATAAGTGGGAATAAAACAGGATGCTTTGCTTTTACTTTCAATTAATTTGTTTCCCATATTTTATCTGTCCTTCTGATCTCCCTGCAATCAAGGCCAACACTCTCCCAGGTGGTATTTGCTTAAGTGTTTTAGCTATAGTAAAGAACTTGCATAGTGCCAACTCTGCCCTCTTGACTGCTAAGCAACTAATCAAATCCAAAAAGACAGATTGGACTTTGCATGCCGCCTATCTCTCCGGGTAGATGACCTTTATTTCATTTTTCCTCATCACTTTATTCACAGACAGACTGAATGAAAAGGTCAGAGTTTAACATTATTTAGGCTCAACAAGCCAGGGAATGGCAAGGACCTTAGGGTCCTACATTCATAATTTGCCATAAAAATATATTTTCTGTCATCGCAGCGCCTTTAGCTCGTGCATCGCCATACGCTGACAGTTTAATTAAGGTCTACACTAGCTAATGTGTAAGCGTCGAGCCATGTCCGACCTGTTTGGCTTGAATAGCTTTCAGAAATAGCAGCCATTGTTAATGTAGCTCTTAGTCTGGACGTGATAATGAGCAGAATTATTCGTACCCCATTTTCTCATCTGTTGGCCTGGTTCGTGGTCTCCAGCGTGTCGCACACGGGCCTAAACGGTTTATCATTTACCTGCCTGTCCACTGCGAGGAGGCAGAATTCATAGCTGGAGTTTGATGGCCTCTTTTGTTTGCAGCTTGAAAGCCAATCTGTCGACTGCCCGTCGCTGACTGCACCGGCCCCTCAAACCCTGCTGTCCATGCTGTCATCCATCTCGAACCATCTGCAAGATCAGTGCAAGTGTGTCCATGCTGTTGAATCACACAGAGTGTCATCTGGTATCATTGCTCCCTCCACCATTTGTCCAGTCTTGAGCCAAAACAACCTTTGGTCACAGGTGACTGGCTTGTTTGAGTGGACTGGTTTCATCTAGACTCAAGGTGACAGGCTCCCTGATAATTGGCTGTCTTCCGAGCCTTCTTTCATCTGCATAGGACAGATTTCTTTTCACTTCCCCCATAAGAAGGCTTCTTTTTTATTTCACAAGAGGAACAAACAGGTAATGGGATCTGGACCTCTAATTATGCGAGTAGTGGCTCCTTAATAATCTACACCAGTGGAGACACTAGCAGAGAGCTCATCGATTGGGTCTGGGAAATAGTAAGAGCATTGATTCAGCAAATGATGCCTGGTGTTTCAAAGTCCTTCTCACTTTGTTCTCTACCCAGGAGTCCTGTCAATCCCCATCTGCTCCTGTGCCTGTCAGTGGCGCCCGTCAACAGAGTGGGCAGAAAACAAGCAGAAGTAAATTAGCAGTGTTTCCAAACTTGCACTGCGGGGTGATTTTCAGCTGATTCATGGGGCATACTACAAGGCTTATTATGAGGGGAAACCCTCCTACCCTACGACTTATCTTTGGGCTATGCATTTATCAGTAAAAGTAAAATATGTTTTTGAGGCTCCTGGAGCAAATTGAGAGGCCAAACCACTATTCTCTCTTCCTATTTGAAGCTAGTGCCAATAGGCTGTTGTTTTTCTCTCTTTGCTAGAGGTAAATTATACTTGAACAGTGCCATCCAGAGAAGGAAATTGTTTCTGAATCCCTAAAGCACCCTGTATCTCCAGCTGGCAGGGCCATGTGGATAGAGAATGATAGATTGCACATTACTGCCCATATTTAAGGCTGGCAAATCCAGAATTATTTGTTTCATTTAGTTTTGGCCCTAGTGTTGCCATGGCTACACAGATTTGTGTAAATGGCTAAGCGAGCACCTTATTTTTATTCTCCAGTGACACATAGCAGTGGTGTAGCTAGATCCTCAGAGTGAACGAATGACAAAGGACCAGAGGTACCTCCTAGATCTCTATTTCAGTCCATTTCTCATCTCATTGAGAAGTCATGCTTTTCTTTCTCTCAGTCTGCCTGTGAATGGATCTTATTATACTAACCGATTGATATTCTTGGTCATATCTTCTTCTTTTGTCATTATCTGGCTGAAAAGCTAAGAAAGATTTGATTAGCAGGGGATAGTTAAATGCCATTGAAAGCCATTGACAGGTTCCCTCAGCAACGGCCCAGTCAACAACCATAAAAGGTTTTCTATCCGTGTAAAGAATGAATAATAATTTGCAGGGTAATTAGGGCTAATAATTAGTCAGTCCTTTAGCATTTCACATTCGAGACCAGTCCTCATGCATGCTGCAGTCATGAATCACTGGACAAGGAATTCAACTGGGAAACTAAGACACTCCACACTGTTGACTTTCTGTAATGGCACTATTATTGTTATTGAATTTCTCTCAGAGGCTACTTTTGGGTAGTGTACTCTACGATGCACTCGAAAACATTTTGCCCAGTTCACAGAGGGGGCACATCATTGGACTGACGAAGCAGGATGGTCGTTTGGAAGAATTGTCCACCCTCTAGACCGTTCTGACCTAGCTCTTAGGAGGTGTTGGGAGCAGAGGATTTATGGGGGCACACACATAAGGTGAACAGGCTCTGGATGGACCAGACAGACCCCCAGTAGAGAGGATTGTTTGATCCACCGACAAGCACGAGCAGCTCCAACAGTTTTGTTGTCCACCATCCAAACACAGGGGCACCTTTACTACCCCTGTCTCTGCCCGGACCATTTCCAGGCGCAGAACGAAATCTCTTGACCCGGCATCCACTGCCACTGACAGCAAAATCGTTTGTGGTGGTGTCGTTACGAGAAACATGGACTGCTACAGACTGGTATCTTACCTTTTGTACTTTAAGTGCATTTAGTAGCATGTACTTTTATAGTATTGTTTATCAAATTAGTAGTACTTTACTTAAGTAAAGGACTTGTGTACTTCTGTCACCTCTGAACACACATGGTATAGTATGTTAATTTCCTTTTCAAATGATTTAATCTCTTAAATCTATTGCATTCCTTATTATTTTAAAATCTTAAATGCATTCTATATTTTATATTCTTTGATTAATTTCCTGTATCATTTCCTGTATGTTGAAGGGCCGTGGTGCTTGAAAGGTGTTATATGACTAAATTTGCCTTTGCATTTATTGGACTTGAGCCACTGATGAACGAAGCAGCTTCATAAAATCTAAGTCTATATCCTTAGAAAAGAGACTTGGCAGCAAAGACAACCTACACACATTTAGAGACTCTGCTGATCCAAATGGTTCTTTTGAACCTCACAGGACTTTTTTGAAAGAGCTCCATACAGAAACATTACGGTTAAATCGCGCCTCCCGAAATGCCTTGAGCAATGCCTTTAAGACATTTAACCCGGGCTTCCTGTCTTCCCCGGATCCTTGAATTATCACAATCTCTTTCATGGTGCACCTTGGTTGACCTGTGAAAACAGAACGAAAAACCTTTTAGTGTGGTAGATTGAACATTTCCTATCAAAAGTGTACTCGGTCATACCAATCGCTTACAGTGCTGTCAACTTGGTGATGGGGAAACTCGCGGTACCTGTGCTTTGACTTATTGTCCCACTCCTAGCATCATATTAGGCGCCTGCAGACCCATGAGGCATTTTTACTCCATCTGTATTAGCCTTCACTTGAGTGATGGAACTGAGTGAAGTACAGGTATGAACCGAAATGGAAGTTGACCGGACGTTACCATAGTCACATCTGTTAGGCTTGTGTAAGGTAACTATAAAGGGTATCTTCACAAGAAAACTGCAAACGTAACTATATGTAAATATTTTAGAGGTACTCTAAATATGAGTGGAACACTACCATCTTCACAGCATCCCTAATGCCAGCGCATTTCTAATTTACAGACATTTACAAAAATTATAGAAAATACATTAACGTACTGTTACAACTCTGTGTAGCATAAAGCTGTAACACTGAAGATGATGGTGTGATGGACCTGATACGTTTGTCTGATGGAAACCAAAAATGCATTTATAGAAAGAATTAGGAACAACACAGAAGATCAGCCAGATGAACCAGAGACTCAACAAGAGACTGTGAACCAGTTTATATAGTTATAGGTTTGAGAGAAAATACAGGTAGTGGAGGGACAAACAAAAGAGTACTACTTACAATAGGACAGGTTACAAACACCATTTACAGATTGGTACAAGTAAATGGAGGAAAATCATCCACATAAACACAAATAACTTCCAGAAACGTCTCTAAACATATCAACAGTCTCTAGGCCTCAACCGCTAAAGTAGTTACTCACACGAAACATGGATTTTCGCACTCCCGTCTCTGCTCATGGATCTTTAGTGCTGATTGGCTGTTCATAGCCACAGTGTCTAGAATTAAAATATAGATTTTTATTTCCTTTTAGAGTAGACAATCATTTTTAAGACCTCAGTCGCTAAAACCAACAGAAGAACTTGAGAAAGGGTTGTATGGATAAAGTTTTGGTCAACTTGGTTAACTTTTAGGTGTTATCCCTAATATAGCAAGCTTGATAACAGACTACGCCTTCATGAGAAAATCTGAGGAACATCAGCAATGGCAGTGCCACTAAAAGGCCCCTCCTGGTGGAAAACAAACTTTGAATCAGTGAGTGTGTTTACATGTACTTAATAACCCGAACATAATCAGATTTCTGCAGTTATCTGTTTATTCAAGTAAACAGCATACTCTGATTTCTCAGATCGGATTAGGTCTAGAGATCAGATTAAGAAATCCGATAAAGAGGGCTGGATTGTATCTCAATAATCAGATTTCTCATGGTATTTACTCTATATCCTTACTCTGATTTCAATCAATTTTCTCAGTCTGAATCACACATGGTTGCCAGGTCTCCTTATTCTAAGAGACTCTGCTTCTTCACGGCTTGTTCCCATAGACCTGGTTGCTCATTTCTCTTGTGGGATCTGGCAACCCGGGAATCAAAACGCTTTTGACAAGACTCTGTAACGCAGTATATGCTCGAGGACATTAAGAGTTTCATTATGTAATTATTAAAGTTTGAGTGTACGTCACATCTTTGTGAGATTATGGGCTGGTTGCGAAGTAGAAATCAGATTATTGCGATTACCTGATTACCCAAGTGCATGTAAACTCGATGATCAGATTACTGACAAAATCTGATTTTCTGCAGTTATCGGATTAAGTGCTTGTTTACGCACTCAGTAACTCATCAGACAGGTAACTGCAGATGTTGCCCAAGACACCTTGAGCAATGAAATTAACCGTTACTGACTTGAATCTCAAATCTGAGGTTCTTCTCATGAGTCTAATACGAAATCTCTTTTGCCGTCTCTCTACGCCCACAACCATCTAAACCGCATCATCCCAGAGACATAAATAAACCCTAGCCGCATTAACGTCTGTGTCAGAGTAAAGCAACACCCTCTGGTGCATGTTCAAAGAACTGACATATCGCTGCAGAGGCCTCCAAATCCAGGATTCACCAGAGGAATGAACACTGTTGTTTTTATGATGCTCTTCAGACAGGCTTTTTATCAAAAAGCCAAATGAAAAGCCTGTTGAGAGGTATGGGAGGGTTGTGTTTGAGTAGGAGTAATAAAGTGAGTCAGACAAAATGATGTAAGGCTATGCATTCTTCTCTCCCACTGCAAATGGATTTTAAATGCTGGAGATGTAAATAGAGCAGCTTTGACATGTTTGTCAATTATCCTCACGACCTGCAGGAGGTCCAAATACGGAATCTGTCAATCAGTGAGCCAGGCGATGAGCTCTGCTTCACCTTTTTACATAGGACCATGTTTACCAGGGACTAGCTAAAGGTAACAGAGATGCTGAGCCTCCCTACTGTCGAGGATTTTGGACCCATGTGCAGAGCAATACTGTTTTGATCACTGCTGAGATTGGGATCGAAACCAGTGTGTCAAAGGGAAGGTCTCAAAGTGGTAGACCTCCCTTATGATCAGAAACTTTTAATATACAGCACTGTGAAAGGTCTTAGGGCACCATTAGATTTAGTGTTTCAGCTCATAATGACCATATACAGAATAAGCTGGTATAATGGATGGTATAATGAATGCCCATATATAGATTTCAAACTTTGATTTGGCACTCAATAATTCTCTTTCCCATTGATCATTATTCCATTCTTTATGAATTTTAGCATATTTTAACCTTTTCGTCCTGTTCCCCTACTGGAAAAGTGGTTTCTTGGCCGCTACCCTTCCATAAAAACCATTCCTGATCAAGCTTCTTAGGACTGCAAAAGGGTCAACTTGGCTTCTTTATGAAGCTGCCAGATGCTGCTGCTGCTGCTGTTCAAGTGTAAGGCGAGGAATTGTAATTCTCAGCTTCTCACTTCTCATACATTCTTCTTATCATCTTAGTTTGTCTTCTCAGTTTTCTGACCACAATGTACTTTTGTGTTTTTTCACTTGATTTCGACCTTCTCATTTCTCTTTTTCAATCCTTCCCTTTTTTAACTTTTCTTTTTTGTTCTTTCAAAGCAAACACAGACAAACAACTACTGTTGCCATCTGTGCATTTAATTGTTTAGCAGACGCCTTGTCCAGAGTAAATGACAACTGATACAGTCTTACCATCCAATAAATTGTGGGTTAAGGGTCTTGCTCAAGGACCCAACAGTGGCAGATTAATAGAGGTGGAATTGGAACCCTGGTCCTTCTGGGCCATAGTCCAGTACCTTAACCACTAGGCCACCAGTGATACTAAAGACACAATACAGAACATATGCAGTAACTGATCAGCAAAAACAATGGTTCAGCCTTATATGCCTTCTCAGGCAGGTTTTAATCATTGTGGCTGATTAGCTCCAGAGCACTCTGGGATATGTAGTTCAACTTATGACCTGACCAACTTGCAGTACAGCTTTCTGGTGCTCTTGGTGGTCCGAGGCTGCGATACAGTGCCAGTTGTGCTGTGAGCTTTGATGTCTTCAGCTGGAGAACCAGCACAGCACTGTGCATCCCCTTTAAACCTACGGCTTATCAATCACAGAATAAAAAATCCAGATGCCTATTTTATGGACCATTCAGTAGCTTGCATTGCTCCAAACATATAAAGGGGTGTTAAAAGACAATAAAAAAATGATTGTTGATGTGGATGCATTCCTGTGTCAACTTCACAGAAGTCTGTTTATTTCCAGAGCACACTTTGTGAGTAGAGAGCGTACACAAAGCTCAGGAAAGTGTGTTTACTCTGGAAGACAGCGGTTTATTGACTCTGGAGAGTCTATTTCTGAATATGGAATATGCCCGTGATGTGCCTGAATATAAACAAAGAGACACCCACTACATTTAAATGAGCTACTGAGACGGAGGAAGGCTGTGGTGGAGCTACACTGAACTAAAGTGAGGGGAATAAACACTAAAACAGAGAAACATATCTATGTACAAATAAATAAATATTTATTTTATCATGTTGGCACATTTCTAGACTGCTTGTCATGAAGGGGCGCACACAGAATTTAGAGGGGCACAGGTATAAACCTGTTTGCCAGTAAGTCGTAGGGCCACAACTGTGCATAAGAAAGCCTGTTAAACACTGAACAGATGGAGTGATTTAATACTAAAGTGGGCGTTACTCTGCCATGGATGAGAAAATTAACACTGAGGAATTTGTTATTAATTCGATTATTTCATTGTTTATGTTAACCTAACTGATTCCTTTGCTAGTTTCTTGAATGCTTTTGCTTTAGTGATCTAATATATACTTTTGGTAGGTTATACAGTTATAAGTGGCCAAAATAGAGACCTATGACCCATCAATACCTTGTCTGCAGCATGGCTGACTTTCTTTTAAATATTTGCTGTTGTTCAATACTCTGGCTCTAACTGAAAGCGTTAACTACAAGCTTGTGGAAAGATGCTGGGGCATTATGGGAAATGTAGTGCCTGTAGTTCATAAAGTACATCATTATAAAGCAGGTCAGTGCTGTTATTGAACTTGTTCATTTATATCTATCTTTATTTATGTAAAATATAAAAGACACAAGTGAAAATGCTTCTATTTTGCATTTCTAAGTGTGAATGATTGAAAAAAAAACATAAAACTGATTTTTCAGTTCATTTCAGAATCCACTTTTTACTGTAATGGCAGTGTACACTTGGGCTGGTATGGGCTCTTTTGGTTTAAATGAGAAGTGTCATATCTTGAGAAAGGAAAAGACTGCATAAGAACCTTCTCCCATCTCTGAAACATGGTGGTGGTAGTATCGGGGTTTGAGTCTGTTTTGCTGATGATGATCCAGCATGATTTTCACAATATTACAATATGTTACAATATGTGACTGCTACTTTCAAGTGCCACCATAAATGCTCAATAGAGTTTAGGTCAGGTGATTGAGGAGGAAAGTCCATGGCAGTCAGCACTACTTGATTTTCTTTGGTCTTCAAGTAGTTGTTGCAAAGCTATCAGGATGAATCTTTCTCCACCAAAAAATCCAAAAAACAGTTTAAGTAGTGCGCTCAGAATTTTGCCCCCACTGTATATAAAGTACATTAATTCAAACCCCTGGTTCATGTTAAGGCAGTGTTTTATGTCACTATACAATGTGACTCAATCAGAACCGGGTCTCTTTAATGCCAAGTCCCCAGGGCGCTGCTGAGTAAGACACTGCAGTGTTTAAACGATTGAATAAGTGCTGAATCATGGCTGTGTGAGAATGACAGTGCAGTTCAGGCCTCAGAGGAAACACTCACTTGTTCTTTATTTGGTGACAAATGTTTGTGCACATCTGTGGCTGAACTCACTCGGGAGAAAACTCAACCGTATGCACGTATAAGCAAACAAAAAGGCCAAGGAAAATGTATTGCATTGATCATTCAGCTATGAAATGATTGATGACTCAGTGCCTCATGGGTTCTGGTAATACTGAGTTCAAATCCCTGGACTCTGACTTTCTATAAAATCCTGACAGTAAAATGAGAATAGGCCGGGTTATTTCAGAGTTAACTGCATGCTTGACTTTTATATGGTGTGACAGTTTAATAATCTGTGTTTTTGTTAATCCAATAAAATGACAGAGCACATAATTTTACTGTTTTTAAATTAATTAAATAAAAGTTCTCTGGTAATTAAATTACATTATACTAACTTGGGATAGCATTATTATTACGTTAAAATAATACAACCCCAAATCATAAAAAAGTTGTGACAGTATGGAAAATGAAAAAAGAACCAGTGTTTCTGACAATTACTTTTATGAATTTATTTCATTGCAGACAGAATGAACCAAAGATATTTCATGTTTTTTGTTTGTTTGTTTGTTTGTTTCTGGTTAACTTCATTTAATTTGTTAATAAACACCCATTTTGTACAAAATCATGATTATGATCACCAGTTGACATCACATCATTATTGAGGTTTTTTTTACCTCATTACTAGCTCTAAATTGGCCCCGGTCCCAATCATTTTTTGGAATGTGTTGCAGGCCTTAAATGCAGGAATGGATGTTTATTAACAAATGAAATGAACCATGAAATATCTTGGGTTTTTCCTGTCTGCCATGCAATAAAAGATAGAGTCAAAGTAAGAAACATTGCATTTTTGTTTCATTCGCATTTTCAATACTGTCCCAACTTTTGTTGATTTGTGGTGGAGGAAAACAGGGACATTTCTCAGACATATCTCATAAAAAAGTTGAGGGACTATATTAACAGGTCAGTTAAATTCAGGAACCTTACAAGCTCACTAGTGGATCATCTTGAAAGGTGGCTAAGCTTTGAAAACAAGCTGAAGTTAAAAGTTTTTCTCAATTAGAAAATGCCTTAAGAAAAGTGTCATTTACATAATACTGGAAATGGGGCCTGGTTTTACCAGCAGACCTCTGGTTTTTTGTTACCTCCCATGAACATGCCTGTAGATGAATTGGACTGTGAACCACATGCTGCTCCTGTTGGGTCTTTCAGCAAGCCCCTTAATCCAAAATTTCTTGGATTGTAAGACTGTATCTGTTGTAAATCGCTCTGGATAAGGGCGTCTGCTAAATGTAAGTCATGTCCATCTTTAACATGACAAACGGCATGCAAAACTACACCACTGAGTACCAGTATCGTTGTGTAACCACTGACTTTTCACTTACCTTTTATAAAACCGCAGTTAGTTCCGACCCCGCAATCTGTTTGGCTGAGAAACGTTCTAGGAGTGCCAATATTGCACAAAAAAGTCACTCTGACCGACTCTGCAACATAAACACGTAACCTAGCAACGATGCCAGCCCTAAAACGCAGCAGAGTTAAATTACACAAGTAAAACACGGCTGAAATGAATTATAATGAGTTTATTAAATCGATTGGCCTTGAAAACAGTTGTTTTGATTAAAATTTGAAAGATGAAGCTATTAATGAACAGTCTGATATGTCCAACAAGCCGAGGTTCATCACGCTTAAAAACAAGGATTCGGATGAGCTGGAAAGGCAGAGAAACAAAGTCCTCGGCTCTTAAAGGATTCACAGCTCCACTGCTGAGGAGCAACAAAACTGAAGTCAGTTTTAGTCCCATCAACAAAAATGTACTGAATCAGGTGTTAAAGTTGTGCGTCTTTCATTAAACACCATCTGTGGCTGATCAGGGGTTCCTTCATGGATCTGTTAAGCCCAGATCTTAATCCACCAAAGCTGCTGATGCTCAGTAACTTTCCCTTCACATTCCTGACTGATAAGACTAACATTAATAGCTTCATCTAACAAATATCGAACCACTAATGAAGTAACGGAAATTATAACGTGATCCTAGACTTTGGTTATAACGCCGGAATCTCACTCTGATTTTCTTCTGTTGGTAGAATAGTGCGTCTTAGTAACCTTATAAATCAGACTTATTTTAATTTGCTGGATGCAAATACACTTGTTTTACTAAATGGTAATAAAGGAGCTGTGGTATAATGACAATAATAAATAAGGTTCGAGCTATAATGTGAGATATTGGCGCTGGTGTGCTGTGGTCGTAGGTGCCTTCAGGGTATTATTTCGTAGGTATGTGGTGAATCCAGGGATGTTAGGGATATGCTATGGACAGGGCACTACTCCTTCACAGGTGACACACCACATCCATGTCGAGGAACTCTTACATTCAGAAGGTGGATGCCCCTGTTGAGGGAGAACACAGACATCGATGATCAGGAACTCAGGGGGAGTCAGATATCAGACAAGTAAATATAACCGCACTCAACACGAGACCTGCACTGACCGATGGGCAGCCGGTATCCTAGCAACTGACATTAACTGGAAAACTGCTGCCTGGTGGAACAGAGACATGAACTGAGAACTGGTAGCCTTACCCTTAGCAAGGGAGTTCCGAATACCCTGAGGAAGTATCCGACCGATAGACGTTGCCTCACATTGCCAGTGGCCGAATATGAACCCGAGTGACTCAGTTGTTTTTTCCCAGTGCAGAGCCCCCTGGTACGTATCCCGCCTCTGGCAAGGTGAGATTTGTGTGTGGGCCGGATTGCACATCAATTCTGCGGGGATGTTTTGGCTTCCTAAAGAAGAAGACTGCTCTGTTAGGCTGGGAAGGAGTCCCTGACTATGGTCTCAGGGTGAGCCCGGTTTCATCTGTGTGTCTGATGGATGACTCCCTGGGACAGGTTCTGATGCTCCCTGTTGGACAATGCCCATGTTCTAGTGTAACAAATGCACTCAATAATAACTAGAGACAACTAAGTGAGACTTCATGTCCTTGACTCATGATTAAATGACATGTTTTATGCAGGACTAAGTCTAAATCCAACAATTCTAGACATTTTAATACACTTTTAAGTCCAGGGAAGGAGAGAGATCTCACAGTAAGCAGGCCCTGGGTAACTGTGGTTAAGACCCCCAAACAGTGCTCCAGCAGGTTGTAGAAAAAAGAAGAATAACCTTTGTCTGAGCGTAAACCAGCCATGATTCCATATGTGGATGGAACAGTGTCAATGTCATTTGTCAATGTCAATTTTATTTATTAAGCACATTGAAAAACCTCAAAATGTTGACCAAAGTGCTGCCAAATACATAATAAAGATAAAGCACAATACACAGGACATAACAACTGACAAAATAACAAAATCAACATAAAATAATGTCAACTCTCTGACAGAATTAAACGCCAAAGAATAAAAATGAGTTTTAAGAAGAGATTTGAGTATGGCCAACATGGAGACCAGCCTATGCTACGGCAGCTCATTCCAAAGTCTAGGGACTACGCCTGCAAAACACAATCTCCCTTGTCCGTCAACCTAGCTTCTGGAACCACAAGAAGGAGCTAATCAGCAAATCTGAGTGACTCTGATCAGAGAAAGATCAGAGTTAGCCCATTCAGTGATTTATAAACAAACAGTAAAATCCTAAAATCAATCCTAAAACGTATAGGAAGCCAGTGAAGGGAAGCCAGTACCAGAGAAATAAGTTCTCTCTTTCAACTGAAATGCATTTTTTTCCAAACTTAGCATTTCTGTCGTTTTCAAAACTCAAAACATCCTACACCAAAAACTGGTGGATCCCAACGATCGGGTCCCTGGTGAAAACAGAGCAGTATAGTGTATGGTGGGGAAACCAAACAGCCCCCTAGATAGAAACCAGATCCGTTTTGAGAGTCGGTTTGCATGTCCATAAGTTCATATGTCCAAAAAATTTAGCCTAAGCATCCAGGTTGTGAGCCTCCAACACCTGATCTCTCTTACTTTCATTTTAGTGTCCATTGTTATGGCTCACTGCTTCTTATAGAGAGCATCACTGCTTTTAATCTTCATACCAGACATTCTGGGTTTAAAATAGTGCAATAATTCCACAAAAGGAAGGTATTTACTGTACACAGCCAGTGTCACGATCATGGTCCTAACGGTCTACACTACCCAGCGTCACCTTTGTTTACGTTCTGACTTCGTTATTTTGTTCAGCTTTTTCTATTGTCTGTCTGATTAGTTCAGTTATTTAAACCCTGCATTTCCTTGATTGTTGTGAATTCAGTACGTTTCACTTATGTACATTTTGCGCTGTAATGGTTTCAGTTTCCCTCTTCCTTCTGCGAGTATCTCATCATTCCTGTTCTTTATTTTCGACTGTGTAAGTACAGGTCTTAGTTTCGTTATTGCACTAAGTTCTTTGCACAGTTTTTTCAGTTTCTTAATAAAGTTCTTCTCTGTACCTGCTTCTACTGTTCATCTCTCGCTTTCTGCTCAAGCGTGAAAGTCAGTAACACAACCACTTACTGAAAAAGCCTGAATATCACTGAGATATTGCACTTAAAAAAAAAAAAATTAATTGTATTGCACACACATGTTGCCATCTTTGAAAGTTCGTTAGTCGAAGGTTTACATCTAGATGACTTGCTGTATTTAAGATTGTTTCCAACTAACTGAGACTGAAGAAGTGATGAAAATGTTTCTCCCATGAAAACCTTATGTCCAGATGAACTGCTGTGATGGTTTGTTTTTTTGCATTGCCTACCGGGCCTGCTCACACAAAGTGTATTTTTTTAGTTCAGAGCATGGGTAAAGTCCCTGCAGCAGGTTGTAGCCACATAAATATGTAAATAATAAGAAATAAATAAGTGGAGCTGAGATTTAGGGGACAGGGATTGAAATGAGGGACGTAATGAAAGCCTGGACTTGCAATTGACGAGCTGTAAGGAATCAGGCGTAATTTAGAGGCCTCAGCCATTGCTCATTCCTGCTCCTTAGACGCTCTCAATCCTAAAGTCTCCCAGTCTTGCTACACTAATTTATCTCCACTTGTATATTTTTCCTCCTTCTTCATCGTACTCCTGTTCCTCCTCATTCACTCCTTCGTCCTTCCCTCCATTTTTCCCGTCAAGCACGTCGTTAGCGTTTCAGCTCTAACCGGAGTCAGGTCTTTCCAGGTGAATTATATACTGGAGCACTTCCCGGTTTTGAGTTAATAGCATTATGGCAGTGGAGATTTAAAGCTGTGATTTGTTGGGCGTCGAGTAAAATAAATGGTTTCTCAGGGTTGCAGTTTCGCAGCCCTACAGCAATGAGCTTTAACTCACCAACTCTATTTATTCCCCCCCAGCCTTATAATCAGAGCTCACAAATAATGAGTTAGCTCCGAGCAGGACCGATATCGCGGACAATTCCAGTAATACAGACGTGACATTTAAACTCAGATTGACTTGCAAAGCGTCTCGGCGACTGCACAAGCTCAGCGACACAGGCTGATAGGAAAATGTTAAATGTGTGTGTGTGACTATTGCACATACAGAGTGTAACAGAGTTATGAATCGTAGCAGTAAGGTTGATGCAGGATTGATCTGATCAAGAGGATTGGAAGATAGATCAGAGAGATCACCTAGGGCATGTCTGATATCAATTTGATCCATACTTCATGGAGAGCAGTGTGGAAAGACTAAATTCATTATATGGATTCCATCCATGGTTCATATATTTAGAATTTTGTAACTTTCACACACCCACACAAGTTCACTTGACATATTGATTACTGGTGCTTATTAATGCTAACCCTAACCTTAACCTCAGTAACCTAAAGCAAATCTTTTGGCTCTTTTGGTTTTTCAAATAAAAGTTGCATTTTTTGCTATTGATTTCTGAGGAGCACATTCATTTCAGCTACTGTATTGGACCATTCAGCTACAGTGTTGGGTGATTTTGCCTGATTAAGCCTGGCAATTCAATACTCGAGGTTGGCTGTATATTGTACATTCATCAACCAACGTTTTATTAAATTTATATCCTTATTAACCCAATGCTCCAAGATTTTTTTGCTGCTGTAAAGCCACAAAATGGATTCTCTTGTGTATTAGGTTGAGGTTCAAAGGGGTGTCATGAACCTTTCAGAATCAAAATCACCCATGTGCTCTGACAATAGAGTCAATAGACATCATTCAACCACATGTCGGCATCCCCCCTTTTGGGATCTTGGGAAACCCAAGGTCATTCTGAATCTGGCAAAATAACGGAAGGCCAGCACCCACCCCAATATCTACCCAGAGAAATTCCTAGATATTAGAGATAAGGTCCTGTTTTCCAAGAACGGGGAACTTCCCAAAACCAAGGACCTTGTGATAATCAGCATTAATAACTAAGCATTAATAAGTAACCATACACGAGAAGCTAGGCTCCCTCCAAACAGCTCAGTCTTCATGGCCAAAGACTTTGTCCTCCAAATGGCTTTTGTTTCTAAGTGCTGGAATCTATGGGCCTCATTCATGAAACGCGAGCAGCTTTTTGGTAAATGGCCGGATTCATGAAAATCTTCGTAGTCTCAAAATGTTAGTATGTACGACTAAAATCTACACATGGTCCTGAGCATGCATTAACTGTTCCTAACATCCAAATGACACCAAAAGTGTCATTAGACATGACAGCATACGAAACCAAAAGTACTGCATGCTTCATTTTATTAATAAATAGCTCAAAATTGATCAAAACTTATTACTGTCTCTCTGTCTCTCTGTCATTTTTGTGACCTATTTTAACATGAGAAATGCAATTTTTAATTTGTATTATATTAGAAATATGCATGCAAATGTCAAAATAAGGCCAGGTCATTTCAGTAGTTATGAAATTCTGAGCTTTTTAGTTTTAACTTAACATCAGATTAATGTCCCGCTGCGGAATACTAACATCAGCACAAATACTACGTGGCAAAGAGCTTTCACTAATAACGCTACTCATTCATTCATCTGTGAGACAGGATTGATGATGGATCCAAGGCTCTTGTTTGAAAAAGTGCCAGCTGGCATGTGCAGTGTGCTGATAAGTGTTTTAGATTCAAGCTTCATGTCCAATCAAAACCTGAACTGTTCTGGAAAAAAGTAGCTACGTGTAATTTGCCGCCAAGCTACTTTTAGGTCCCGAAATTCTGAACAATGAAAGATGTAAGTTTGAATGCACTTTGTTCAATAAAACATTGATTGCTGCATCAGAATCATTGTTTCTTTGCTTTCTCTGAGACATTTTGGAGGATTTCTGCTCTGTTCCTCTTTCCAAAGTCTTCTGTTTATGGTCTTCATTTGTTGTTCATGGGCGTGGATTATGGTAATATATGCTAATTATAAATAACCGTGCACGCACGACCCCTCTACGTACGATTGGTATTCATTAACACCTACTAATAAATTTCATGTTTACTCAGCATTCAAGAATCTGGCAGAGAGTTTTCGGAAATGCCAATTGACGCGTAATTTATTCGCAGTTGGCTCATCCTTTTTATGAAGGTCTCATGCATGAGGCCCTTTGTCACTACATCACCCAGTACTAAATGAAACCCTTAAAATCGGACTGATCTCAGTACCGACAACGCTGTGGACTTGGAGGAAATGAGAAAGTAGAAAAAATGCAAGAAATCCAACCTCCATGAACTGCAGCATCCCACCATCGGATCTAAAACCCCTTGCTTTAACTTAATATCGAAAGATCTGGCAGGAAGAATTGGAGTCTCAGACAGAAAACAAACAGCACAACATTCATCCACATGGTGAACAGGGTAACTAGAGCCTCTTTTCAATTGTACAGTATCTTTATTTTGATCATGCAAGTAAGGTGACTCCATTTTCAAAAGTTCAGTCACATGAATAAAAAGTTAAATGAAGGACGAGTAGAAGTACAAATGGGTGTATGGCAGAGTTCTTAAAAAGATGCATCCCCTTTTAGTTAGATACGGCGGAGGATTTCTACTCCACACTGTGAGCAGCAGCAGGTGGGAATAAATGAAGGAGGTACCAGTGAAAATGTCAGAACGAGACGCCAGCGCTTCCTGCATCAAGCTGTCAACAAAATCTAAAAGCGATGTGACAGATGTGCTTGAATGTCAGATTTAGGAAATCAATCCTCTATCTAACCTCAATGCTACTTCAACGAAGCTCGGCCTTTCGGAGCTAATAAATGCTGTTTACGAAATGCAAAGCATTAGCTACACATTGTGCACATTATTGCCCATCTTCCCCCGCCCACCCTGACTGTAACTGGTGGTGAGCTTACATTTAGAAAGATGAAACTGTTTACAATCCATCATGTGCCAAGAAACGATGAACTTTCTGACCATAATCTTTGGCCAAGAAGCTTTGAGGATCTCATGTGTGACTTTTACAAAGAAAGTTCAAAGTGACATTCAGGAAAAGTAAACTGTTTTACCTGGTTTAATACAGATCACTGACTGTGTGTGTGTGCAGTCACATGCTCAGTGTGTCATCCAGTATTTGAGTTTGTGCTTGTTCATGTGTGCATTTGGGGGCCTTTAAAATGGTATTTTGATCACCAGTCTGGATGATCTGTTTCGTCTTTGGTACAGCTTTTCCAAAAAAGATTTGTTACACTGATGGATCTGAGCACAATCCCCATCCTCACTGTATGATGGTCCATGCCAGATGCCTCCGAGCCCAGAGAAGCCGACGCCCCTTCTTTTTAGCACAGTAATGTTTTAAGTGGTATCTGTGAATGTAGCTCTGTATTGTAGAGCCTGATAAAGGTTTGATAAAGTAATCCCTTGTCCATGTGGTTCTATCAGCTATTGATGAATGATGGTTCTTGATGCAGTGCCATCTGAGGGAGCGGAGATCACCCCTCTTCAGTTTAGACTTGTGCCCTTGCATTTGTTGATAAACTGGTGATCCTCTGCCCATCTTTGCTCCGCCTTTCATGGATACTGCTTTTGTAACAAATCATAATTATAATCTGCTGACATCACCAGTTTGAGATCACATCATTATTTTTTTTTTTTTAATTCATTACCAGACCTAACTTACCGATGTCCAATCTCTCTTTGGAATGTGTTGCAAACCTGAAATTCAGGAACAGATGTTTATTAACACATAAAAAGCTGACCAGAATAATATTTGGGTTCATACTGCCTGCACTGAAATGAAAGCCAAAGGAAATATAAGGAACACTGCTGTCACGCCCACCAGCAGCCTGGATCGCAACACCCTCGTCCTGGAATGCTCATCGTCACCCGCCTACTGATCACGTCCACCTGTTCCCGTTTTCCTCTCCGCTACCACCCTACTTAAGCTTCATTCTCATCACACCACTCGCCGATTCACTTGGTTCCCTACCTCATCTCTCAGCTCCGTTCTCGTAATCCCTCTGTTTGTTTCAATAAACTCACCCTCTCAAACCAGTGGCTGGCGTTTGTCTCCTAACTCCTGTATCGGCGTCACAGTTGAATCGGCCGCTATGGAGACAGCGGCTACTGGCTCTGATCTCGCCCCCACCTCTACCGTCGAACAGCAGCTTGCCGACCTCCGTGCCCAGCTTCAGGAGGTAGCTCAAGCCGTCACATACCTCGCTGAGAACCAGCGTTCGCTAGTTCCCTCTGTCAACAAGCTGTCCCAGCATGTGTCACAGCTATCGCCGTCCCAGTTCTGCTTCCCTCCAGTCCTCCGCGGAACCCGCCACCGCACTCGGGCTTCAGAAGTGCTCTGCCGGAGAAGTATGGTGGAGACCCGGAACGCTGTGAGGGCTTTTTGCTGCAGTGCAACCTCTACTTTGTTAACTCGCCCCCTGACTCCGATGCTGCCCGCATCGCCCTGGTGATCTCCCTCCTTACTCACCATGCCCTGGACTGGGCCACCGCCATCTGGTCCCAACAGGGTCCTGAAGCTCGGGACTATGCTCGCTTTCTGGCGGCCTTTCGCTCCGTCTTCCAACATCCTCGCAAGGGTCGCTCCAGTGGTGAGTTGCTGCTCCACCTCCGCCAGGGCCGCCGGTCGGCTGCTGAGTTTGCGCTTGAGTTCCGCACGCTGGCGACTCAGAGTGGCTGGAACTCCCCGGCTCTTCTCTCTGCCTTCCATCAGGGGTTACGTCCCGACCTCAGGAGAGAGCTGGCCGGACACGACCTCAACCTCTCTCTGGAGGAACTCATCTCGCTCACCGTTCGCCTGGACCAACTCCTCGCATCTCGGCAATGCACCGCTCCACGATCCATGTCTGCTCTCGCTGGCCGGGACCCTTCGCCTCCCCCCGAGGCCATGGAACTCGCGGGCGCCCGCCTTTCTTCAGAGGAGCGTCGGCGTCGTTTCCAGCTGGGGCTGTGCTGTTACTGCGGTTCCAACCGTCACCAACGCCCTGACTGCGACCTTGCTCCCTCTGCTGGCGTGCATGCTGGGACATTGGCGCGCACACCTCGGGTGAGTCGACTCTCTCTCTTACCCTCCTTTACGTTGCCGGTGCTTTTGCAAGTCTCTCATGCTGAGATCTTCCTCACAGCCTTGATCGACTCCGGCGCTCAGGGTAATTTAATCGCCGATCATCTAGTCACCGACTGGAAGATTCCCTGCACCTCTCTTCCTGCGGGCTGGCGGGTCACTGCTGCTGATGGTCAACCACTCGGGTCCGGCCTTATCACTCGCGTTACCACTCCCCTGCACCTCATCACCAGCGCCACCCATGAGGAGACGATCACCTTTCTCCCTGTGACCTCCCTGGCTTATCCCGTCATCCTGGGACTGCCGTGGCTTCACCGTCATGACCCCCTCATCTCCTGGTCCGTCCGGGAGCTTATTCGCTGGTCTCCGTCGTGTCAGAGCCATTGTTTACGTCGTCCTGCCCTCCAGATTAACTCTCTCCCGGTCTCCGTTCCCTCCGCTCTTTCTCCCAATGTGCCCAGCCAATACCAGGACCTGTCGTCTGTCTTCGGGGAAGGTACGCTGGCCTCTCTTCCACATCACCGTCCCTACGACTGCGCCATTGACCTGTTGCCTGATGCCCCTCTGTCTAAGGCTCACCTGTATCCACTCTCGCCGGCTGAGGAAAAAGCCATGAACGACTATGTCTCGGAGTACCTGAGCCTCGGTTTCATTTGCCCGTCCACCTCGCCCGTCTCGGCTGGCTTTTTCTTCGTTCCCAAGCGGGACTCGGGGCTGTGGCCGTGCATCGACTATCAAGAACTCAACCGCATCACTAAGAGGTACATCTATCCACTCCCACTTGTGCCCTCGGCTCTGGAGCAACTCAGGTCTGCACGCTGGTACACCAAGCTGGATCTCCGCAACGCCTACAATCTGGTCCATGTGAAGGAGGGCGATGAGTGGAAAACCGCCTTCAGCATGAGTTCTGGCCATTACGAATACCTGGTCATGCCCTTTGGCCTGGCCAATGCTCCGTCAGTCTTCCAGGCTTTTGTCAATGACATCCTTTGAGACATACTGGGCCGTTTTCTGCTGGTATATCTGGACGACATCCTGATCTTCTCGCCGGATCTGACCACGCACATCGCTCAAGTCCGACTGGTTCTGGAAAGGCTGCGGTCCCATCACCTCTGAGTAAAAACAGAAAAGTGCGAATTCCACACCCAGTCTGTTCACTACCTCGGCTATGTCATCTCTCCTTCCGGCGTTGCCATGGATGATTCCAAAGTATCTGCTGTCCTCTCCTGGCCCACGCCCAGTTCCATTAAGGAATTACAACACTTCTTGGGGTTCACAAATTTCTATCGTCGCTTTATTCGGAATTTCAGCCGGGTGGTGGCGCCCCTCACTTCTCTATTACGGGGCAATCCCCGTTCCCTTCGCTGGTCCTCGGAGGCAGAAAAGGCCTTCGCTGCCCTCCAAGCCGCTTTCACCAACGCTCCAGTTCTGAGCCACCCCAACCCGGACCGTCCCTTTGTCTTGGAGGTCGATGCGTCTTCGTTGGGAGTGGGTACTGTCCTCTCACAACGCCTGGGCGATCCTCCCAAACTGCACCCCATCGCTTTCTACTCGCACAAACTTTCCACCGCAGAACGCAACTACGACGTCGGGGATCGTGAACTGCTGGCCATCAAGCTGGCACTGGAGGAATGGAGACATTGGCTGGAGGGCTCCAACCATCCATTCACCGTCCTTACCGACCACAAAAACCTAGAGTACCTGTGCTCTGTCAAACGCCTCAACGCTCGACAAGCACGCTGGTCCCTGTTTTTCACTCGCTTCTTCTTCACAATCTCCTACCAGCCCGGCTCGAAAAATGCCAAAGCGGACGCCCTCTCTTGCAGCCTCAATCCAGATACTACCTCTCCAGAGCCTCCTGCCTCTATCCTTCCTGAATCATGTATTGTCGGCGCTGTCCAGTGGGATTTCAAACGTGAACTGGATGACTGGATGAACGTGTCCCCCCAGCATGCCCAGCAGGCAAAAAGTTCGTTCCTCCCGGGTTCCGTGACCGTCTCATCACATGGGCGCACGTCTCCCTCTGCTCTGGCCACCCCGGAGAGACCCATCAACTCCTGGCCGCTCGCTACTGGTGGAGTGCTATGCGCAGGGACGTTCATCGTCTTGTGGCTTCCTGCAAGGTCTGTGCCCAGTGCAAGATTCCCCGTACTCTTCCCTCTGGTCAGCTCCATCCCTTGCCCATACCGCAATGGCCCTGGTCCCACAGACCTCCCTTCTTCGCAAGGTTTCACCACTGTTCTCTCGATCATTGACCGCTTCTCTCGTGTTGTACGCTTCGTACCTTTGCGCAAGATTCCCTCTGCTCTGCAGACAGCTGAAGTGCTCTTCGAGCAAGTGTTCCGCCTCTTCGGCATCCCTGAGGACATTCTCTCAGACCGGGGCCCTCAGTTCACCTCCGCCATCTGCCGTGCCTTTGTGGACAAGCTGGGGGCCACCGTGAGTCTCTCTTCGGGTTACCACCCGGAATCCAACGGCCAGTGCGAACACTCCAACCAGGAGCTGAAGAAGTTTCTTCGCTGTTACTGCCTGCACAACCCACTGGACTGGAGCCGGTTTCTCCCTTGGGCCAAGATAGCCCAGAACTCCCTTCGTCACTCCGCCACTGGCCTCACTCCGTTTCAGTGCGTCCTGGGATTCCAGCCTCCATTCGTCCCTTGGGATTCCATGCCCTCTGACGCCCCGGCCATCGACGACTGGTTCCGTTGCAGCGAAGAGGTATGGTGTCAGGTGCACCAATGGATCGACAGAGCCGTCCGCCGCTACAAGAGACACGCCGATCGTCACCGCCGTCCTGCTCCGATCTACCAGCCGGGTGACAGAGTATGGCTGTCCACGCGGGACCTTCGAAAGACACAGGGGAGTACCCAATTCTCTCCCCGCTTCCTGGGGCCTTTCAAGATTGTGAAACAACTCAACGAAGTCAGTAATTTTAATTACTTTTCATTAGTAGTAAAATATAACCAAAATTTATTAGCGCTACATAGCATGCCATGAAAGACTGCGAATAAATATTTTCGTTAAAAAAACAAATAGTTATTGGCATTTTATGCTGTTTACATTCCTTAAATAAAATATGATTATTTTACATTTCATAAGCTCTGCTCATAATGCTTCATTACCTTTTATGTCCAAGCTCCCAATTTCACCCACCATTAGTACAAAATAAATAAAATATAACCCCGAAATAGCTGGAGGAGCGGCGAGATTGTTGTATAATGGCTCATAAATCTTTTAAAACTTGTAATTAGTGACTGGGCTCTCTCATGGTACGAACAGTTCCTGATCTAGCAAAGCGTGAAGCTGAATGTGTTTGTTTGTTGTTTGGTAGGAATTCATCTATTCAGATTGCTACCGAGTTTAGGAATGGATTCCTGCCGAGTGGGATTCAGTTTTAGTAAACGATTAAGATCCAGAATGTGGGTGATGTGTGGTAAATAGTCTGGGTGCTTTTGAAAAACTGTTATTGGAGAGTCAGGACATGTTATTGCTGCATGAATCAGCCTTGGAAAAGAGAGAGAGAGACTTTGAGTATCACTCTTCGTGTAAACTCTATAGTTTCCTCTTCTATCTGGAAAATGAAATTTAGCTCTACTTTTCCAAGGCTAACAGATGTTTAGCAGGATGGGCTCAGTCACCAGGCAACGGAACATGCAGATAACTCACTCTGGCTTGTTCATAATTTTCTAACACAGATAAGAGCGCTCGAGGGTTTGCTCTCCTCTCAGAAGCGTGTTTTGTGCTTTGGTTTAAAGTGTGATGGAGAGCTTGTCAGTGTGTAAAGTTCAAGCCTGAGAGAGAGAGACAGAGAGAGAGAAAGAGAGAGAGAAAGAGAGAGGGTGGGGGGAGGTCAGATATTTGGAGGTGGTCTTTGAGAGTAATCGGGTCTTTTCCTCTGAGGGTTATAAATCACCTGTGGGAACAAAGTGTGCGACACTGAAAGGTATGTGTGTGGGTGAACTCTGTCTCAATATTTATGGGACAGATGCATCAGTTCTGAACAGCAAGTATCAGCAAAAGTCAGATAATAAGAGAAAGCCAGCACAAATCAGTGGCTCTAATGAGGATGGTGTGGCTTCTCTGTATCAGTCAGGTCCAGTGAAGCGGGTGTGGCCCCTGTGCTCACCAGACCTACTGAAGGAAGTGTGGACTCCGAACTAATACTCCATAACTGCATTATTCCACAGGTATTGTGACAGAAATCGGATTTTCAGCTGTGGGAAACATACTGTACTGAATACAGGGAATATATCTACACTACTGTGCAAAAGTCTTCGGCCACCTTTTTATGTGTTGTTTTAGCAATGGTAAAAAGGTTTCCTCACACAGTCCAAAGACATGTCTGTTAGGTTAACTGGTGTTTCTAAACACAAGACCCTAGCTCTGAGAGGCAAACATGCTAAGCCACCGTGCCACCCCAAATGGCCATATATAACATATTGTCGAGGACTGGACCCAAGACTTGGATCTGTCACTCCATAATGCTCTTTTCCACTGATCTTCATTTCATTCTTTTTGAACTTTAGAATATTTTAGCCTTTTTGCCCTGTTCCACTTTCGAATAAAAAGGTTTCTTGGCTGCAACCCTTTGAAAAAGATCATTCCTGATCAAGCTTCTTCAGACTGTGAAGGATCAACTTGACATCCTGATGAAGCTGCCAGATACTGCTGTTGTTGTTGATTTTTTTAGGGTTTCTTTAAGTATTCTATGGTTTTATTTTAATAAACATATTGAGAAATGATTATATATGGTCAGTATAACATTGCTAAAATATTGCTTTTATTATTTTTTTTATTTGTTTTTTTTTCTTTTGGAGTTTTCATAAATGCTTGGGTTGATTTATGATTTCTTAGAAATGTTTGGAATATTTATGGAATTTCACACTACTAAGAGCTGCATGAAGACATCCACCAACACACACCTTATGTGGAGGCCAAAATGGACATTAGGAAAGCCGTACATACAGTATTTGACGACCAATGACAAAGTTAAAAGAAACTATGAATGCTCAAAAAAATTTTTCACTGGTGGGAAATGCCAACTTCAGCTCACCCACAGACATGCCCCTGACCTGGAGTAACCCCACGCAAACATGGGTGGACATGCAAACTCCAGCCAGAGTCCAAGTTCAGGATCGAACCAGGAATCTCTGAAGCTGTGAGGTGACTGCTTGCACCACTGTACCACCCCTCCCTGTAACTCACACATTATTTATGAATTAATACCATCTACCATTAAAAGCTGTTTCCTGTAACATGTATGGAAGCATTGGCTCCATTTGTTCTCATTTAATTTATGAATCATATTCTCTTTCCTCTTCTGCAGCTAATCAATACCTAGAAATGACATATTAAGGAACTTGTACCATGGACGTGGAGTGGAGTCACCAGAAACGGTGCTTGGAGGACTCCTTCATTACCATAATCTCCATTACTGCAATGTTATGATCCCTGGAAAGTCCAGCAGACCACCATTTGTTGTTTCTGCCTCTCCATTACTATCAGAGCTGGAGAGCTAATTGCTTTCTTTACGCTCTGTTTCTGAGTAATCCATGGAAAGCGAGCAGCACAGGCACAGTCCGTTTATTCAATTTTCACCCTAATAATTCTCCTCTTTTTTCGTCTTGATGGAAGAGCCAATTACTTGTAACTGTATGAACATTTTGGACTAATCTTGCCTCCGTCTGAGGTCTTGATTTGCCCACACCATGATGAGATAAAAGCCTTTTAGGTTTTGCATTCTATGTTCTAGAAGTATGCTCTTGATGAGACGCCTGATTAGTCCCTATGAGACATCACAGACTGGTACCACATCACAGCCTAAAGAGTAAGTGTACGGAAGATAACATTATCTTTTGTCAGTTTGGTTCTAAAAATGCTTGATGTGTAATAAAGAACCTATAAAAGACCACAATGGACCCACAATTGAAGCGCTAGAACAATTAGTGCTTAAAAGATGTTCGTATGGCGTGTTTGTGATGGCACCACTGCTGATTTTAACCCCACATATCATCACACAGTCCTGGTGCTCAGGTGCTACATCAGACTAACATGTGATCCAGGTTCAGGTCCCAGTGGTGCCTTCTAGACAATTTAAGCTTTGCATGCAGACTGGTTGTGTCTGAATGAGAAAGGCAGCTCAGGTAAGAAAGTGAAATGATGTCCCATTGAGGGTGCACCCTGTGATCTCTGGATCCATACTGAGTATCAAAACTGAGTATTAACATGTAAAAAATCAGCAGAAAAACTCCCTGGACCCCCTGTATGTGTCTGGGCTAAGCCCCCAATCTGGTAAACCCATAGAAACTCCCCTGACCCAAACAGTGCCCAAACAAAGCCATATCTTAACCTTTTCTCTCTATTCCCCTTATGCAAAGTGGTTTCTTGTCTTCTACCCTTACAAAAAGACCATTCCTGTTCAAGCTCTGACTGTAGAAGGGTCAACTTGGCATCCTGCTGAAGCTGCCAGACGCTGCTATTGTTTATTGTTTTAGTTTTTTAATACTGCATACAAATTTTCTATATTTTTTGGTTGTATTTCAATAAAGAGACTGGAAATTAAATATATATGGTCATTATACCATTGCTAAACCATTGGTATACTGTATCTAATCTAATGGTAGGCTAAGACTTTTGCACAGTACAGTATTTTCTATGTTTGTACCTGCAACTGTATGGCTCTTATTTTGGAGTTTTAGCAATGCTTGAGTTTATTTATGCTTTCTTAAAAATATTTGGAATACTTAAGGAGTTTTGTACTGCTATGAGCTGCATGAAGGCATACACCAACACATCCACACCTTCAAAATTAGGAAAGCAGTGCATTTTTATGACCCATGACAAAGTTACAAGAAACTATTAACGCTCAAAAAGCACCGAGGTCCCATGCAATTGCCCACTAGAGCCTAAACTGGGCTTGCCCAAATGTAACCACACCCAAGTGGCATCCTGCCACAGCCCATGTATTAGCCCACTTTGATCCAGGTAAATCCCATGTGGGAGGGGTGAAGGATCATCCCTCAGTGCTGTGACAGTGATCTGTACATAGCCCTGCTATGGATTAGTTGATCTTTTGAACAGTCCCTTAGGCATTGCCAGTGAACAGCCCAGAAGGCACAGCCGGGACTCAACTGCTGTGGTTCATATTTACTGTCAGCTCAACCAAATGACCCATTTCCACGTAAATAAAACATTACTGAACCTCCTCCAGCTTGAACCACAGCTCGCACGCAGTCCTCATTGAAGGTTTGCTGTGGTCTACGATGAACACGACACCTAGCATCATTCACATCCAGGCAGAAACCAGATTCATCTGATAATCAGATAACATGTTTCCAGTCACGAACAGTCCAATTGTTGTGTCTTTTCACCCACTGTAACCGGGCAACTTTGTGAGCAGAAGTGAGCAAAGGCCTTTTGTGTGCCACTCTGCTCCATATGTTTATAGTATGCAGAAATTGTTTGTGAAAGATCTCCGTTGACTTCTAGAAGCAATTCTTGCCTGGAAGCGTAACGATTTTTATTCCAAAGCCGTGAAACACACCGGCGGTCCCTGTCTGTCAGTTTCAGACCCAATTCTGACAAGAATTTCCTGTAGACAGAGATTTTTGCCACTGCTGGTAGTTCCGTATGACCATACGCTTCGATACACCTACAAATTCAGCGACTTCCCTCACACTATAGCCTTTGGCACGCCCAAATGCAAAAACTCCTTTTTGTCGATCAGTAACATCTGCTTTGTGACCCATTTTCCACATATCAAACGAGACCTTCACTGCACTGTACCACCTCTTCTCAATCTATGAATCCTGTCGCACACACAACAGGTATTTATAGCCCGATCGTCCTCATGCCATGCCATCTGCAGGAGCCTGAAGTTACTGCGACCTTCTTTGGGTTGCCAAGTTGACCCTTTTACGTTTTTTTATCGAAGAAGCTTGATCAAAAATAGTCTTTTTGAAAGAGTAGCAGCCAAGAAACCTTTTTTGGAATGAGGAACAGGGTGAAAAGGCTAAGTTGTGCTAAAGCTCACAAAGATTGGAATGAAGATTAGTGGAAAAGAGAATTATGGAGTGACAAATCCAAGTTTGTAATGTTGGGGTCCAGAAACATCGAATCTAATGGTGGCCTAAGACTTTTGCACAGTACTGAATATTATAAGTAATAAACTTACAATAATCATATATACACACAACATACTTTTATCTGTAATGTTACATGAATTCCTTAATTTTTATGCATTTTTATAGTTTTACTGTTGCTTAAATATAGCAATACAAAAAATCAGTGTTTACTAAAGCTTCACCTCAGTGAACCTGGGGTTTATTACACTGACATTTTCATATTTGGTCACGATGGATCCTGCATTATTGAGAACTCCTTCACACAGACGGTCACCACATAAAAATGAAAGTTTATGAAAACAACACCTTCCTTCCGCCTCAGATTCCCACTAGTAAATGATTATTGCTTCTGCAGTGTACATGAGGATCTTAATGAACAGCTGCAGTGATAAAGAGAAGCTTTTCTCATCGCTCAGGTGCTGCTCAGCTAAAATCTCTCTCTCTGTAGATCATTTTCCTGTGCTTTAGGGGTTCCTGATGATCTGATTGCTCCTGTTTTTGTGAGACTTTGGTGTAAAAACATCGCAGTCCATCAGGAACAGACGCTGAGCGAGCAGAGGAGCTTCATCCTTGTTGCGTAATCTCTTTCATGGTTCGTCTCCGTTTGATTTGCTGCTAAGGTGCTGATCAGTCTGGCAGCGCTTGAGACAGAACAGAAAGCGGAGCTGTTGTGAGCGCTTTGAAAAAGATGTTTACTGGCAAAAGGACGCAGACAGGAAGAATCACGGCTCAGCACTGAGAGTTTTATGATGTAGCGAGCCCAAGGACATCGTTTAGTTGCAGTTTAGTTTTAATTAACTTGTGTAGAGCAATCCAGAAGGAAGGCAAAACTTTTTAAATTGCCTCCTTAGTTGTGATCTCGGTAGGTCTTCAATTAGTTTGGAAATCTAATTAAGCCAATAATAAAATAGTATCATAGTAAACAGGTTATCCACAGTTGGAGATGGGGGCTGATGTCCTACAGACTGTTAGTACATGCCTATGAAACCACTATGCATGTGGACCTGGGCTTTATTATTTTTAAACATCACTTTTATCACTTATTTTTACTTATATATATGGTGTCTCAGCTGGTCCCATGAATGCAGGATTGGATAAATCTGGCAACCGGGCACACTTGCTATGTGTAGGTGAGCATTATCCTAAACATATCAGAAGCCATGTCATGAGAGGAAACACATGGCTGCAGGATATCCTGCACATATCACTGAGTTGTTAGTGTCCCTCGTATCACTGCTCGGGGTGGCCGACTGTCGTATGCGATACCAGCAGTTGGACCAGTGTGTTGCTCCACAGCAAATGCAGTATTGAAGCCCTCATCATGAGGCCTCCATACTCGAACCCGACTGTCCTCGAATCCCAAACAGAACATGTATTGTCACTAAAGATGATATGGTTCTAGTCCATATCAGTCCAGGTTTCTCCTTTACAACACCACTGCAAACGAAGGTGATGGTGCCTGGCTGTCAATGGTAGGGCATGTAATAGCTGCTGTGACAACAAATTTCCTTCTGCTAAGCACCTGGAAATGGTCCAGGCAGAGACAGGGGTGTAGTGAAGATTCTATCTGTTTGGATGGTGGACAATGAAACTGTGGGAGCTGCTCATGCTTGTCGGTGGATCAAACAATCCTCTTTACTGGTGGTCTGTCTGAGCCGTCCGGAACCTGTTCACCGTGTGTGTGTGCCCCCAAAAAAACACTGCTCCCAACAGCTCCTAACTTCTAGGGTCAGAACCTCCCACATGGTAAGCAGTTTGCCAAAATGACCATCTTGCATCCAATGATGGACCCCCTCTCAAAGTCTGTCAACTGGGCAAAATGTCTTTGAGCGCATTGTAGAGTCATGTCTAGCAGAAAATGATCTCTCACCAAGAGGTACACTACCCAAAAGTAGCGTCTGAGAGCCTTTTTAAAGGGCAGCGGGGCAAGCACTTTTACATCCTCTAGTAGCAAAACCCAGTGTCTAATCAGACTAGACTGTAATCAATTTATCTGGCTCAGTGTAACGCGGGTGGAAAGCAGGAGACACACGCAGACTAGGGATGCAAGTTAAGGCGATTTATTTAATATTTGGCAAAGGGTAATGTACTGAGGTACGGAGCTACTAGACCTGGTAGGGAACCAAGAGGCATAGCACTGGCATGTGGAGGAAGGAGTGTTTATGTAGAGGAAGGCCGAGGCGAGGAATGAGCAACAGGTGGCCTGCTTAGAAGGAGGGTGATGATGAAAGGTGCGGAATGCGAGTGTGGGGAGCTGAGCTGGCAGCAGGCGTGACAGTAACCCCCCTCGAAGGACCCGTGCAGGCGGGGGCCTGGCGGGTGCTGACGGCCAGGGGACCCGAGGAGGACTTACGAGGACGGCCGCGGGGCCTGGGGGCCTGGGGGCCGGGCGGTCGGGATGAGCAGAGCTTAACTCCTGGACGAGGAGGGGGTCCAGGACGTCCTTGGCATCTACCCAGCAGCGCTCCTCCGGGTCATAACCCTCCCAATCGACGAGGTACTGGAGGCGCGAGCCCCGCCGACGGGAGTCCAGAAGGCGGCGGAACGTGTAGGTGGAGGCTTCCCCCAGCCCGGCAGGCGGAGGCCGGTCCGTGGGAGATGAGTCAGCCAGCGGCCCGGAGACCCAGGGCTTGAGGAGAGAGACATGGAAGGTAGGGCAGATGCGAAGGTGAGGAGGTAAGTCAAGGCAATAGGTAACGTTATTGATTTGCTTGGTGATCTGCAATGGCCCCAAGTAACGAGGGGAGAATTGTGTACTTCCCTGAACGTTCCAGAGATCCCGCGTGGACAGCCAAACACGATCCCCCGGGCGGTAGGCAGGAGCAGGAAGCCGGCACCGATCGGCGTGCCTCTGGTAGTGCCGAATCGCTCGGTCGATCCACTGATGGACCTAGCACCACACCTCTTCGCTGCGGCGGAACCAGTCGTCGACGGCCGGGGCGTCGGAGGCGGTGGAATCCCATGGGACGAAGGGCGGTTGGAAGCCCAGGACACACTGGAAAGGCGTGAGGCCAGTGGCAGAGTGGCGGAGGGAGTTCTGAGCAATCTCGGTCCAGGGAAGAAACTGGCTCCAGTCCAGCGGGTTGTAGGAGCGCAGGAATTTCTTAAACTCCTGGTTGGAGCGCTCGCATTGGCCGTTCGACTCGGGATGGTAACCAGAAGAGAGGCTTACAGAGGCACCCAGCTTACCCACGAATGCCCGCCAGATCGCGGAGGTGAATTGGGGACCCCAGTCCGAAAGGATGTCCTCCGGGATGCCAAAGAGGCGGAACACGTGCTCGAAGAGGCACTCAGCTGTCTGAAGAGCGAAGGGGATCTTGCTCAGTGGAATGAAACGTATGGCCCGGGAGAAACGGTCGATAATGGAGAGGATGGTGGTGTACCCGTTAGAGAGCGGGAGGTCCGTGACAAAATCAATCACGATGTGGGACCAGGGCTGTTGCGGAACGGGCAAGGGAAAGAGCTGACTAGAGGGAAGGGTGCGAGGGGTCTTGCACTGAGCACAGACGCTGCAAGAAGCCACGAATTGATGGATGTCTCTGCGCATGTTCCAGAGACAAGCACACACGAGGCTGGGAGGATAGGTACGGGAACATCCGGAGCGGCTGAGGCGGGGTCGAGGCTGCGCTAGAGTGCATCGGCTTTAGAGTTCTTAGAGCCGGGCCGATAGGTGATGGTGAATGAGAAGCAAGCGAAGAAGAGGGACCAGCGAGCTTGGCAGGCGTTAAGACGTTTGGCAGAGCGCAGATACTCCAGATTTTTGTGGTCAATGAAAACGGAGAAGGGGTGTTTGGAGCCCTCGAGCCAATGTCTGCACTCCTCCAGGGCCAATTTGATGGCCAGCAGTTCGCGGTCCCCGACGTCATAGTTCCGCTCGGCTGGGGTGAGTTTGTGAGAGTAGAAAGCGATGGGGTGCAGCTTCGGAGGGTCACCCAGGCGATGCGAGAGGACGGCCCCAACACCTACCGAAGACGCGTCGACCTCCAGAATAAAGGGACGATCCGGGTCTGCGTGGCCCAACACTGGAGCTTGGGTGAAGGCGGATTTGAGGGCGGCGAGGGCTCGCTCAGCTTCCGGGGACCAGCGGAGAGTACGGGGATTGCCCCGCAGGAGTGAGCTGAGGGAGGCCACTGTCCGGCTGAAATTCCGTATGAAGCGTCGGTAGAAGTTTGCGAATCCGAGGAAGCGCTGGAGCTCCTTGATTGACTTGGGTGTGGGCCACAAGAGGACAGCAGAGACCTTGGAGTCGTCCATAGCCACGCCGGAGGGAGATATGATGTAGCCGAGGTAATGGACAGACTGAGTGTGAAACTCGCATTTCTCCGCTTTCACCCGGACGTGGTGGGAATGAAGCCTCTCCAGAACCAGGCGGACGTGGGCGGTACGAGCGGCAAAATCCGGCGAGAAAACTAGGATGTCGTCCAGGTACGCGATCACGAAAGCCCCAGCATATCCCGTAGGATGTCGTTGACGAAGGCCTGGAAGACCGAGGGGGCGTTGGCCAGGCCGAAAGGCATCACTAGATATTCGTAATGGCCAGAGCTGATGCTGAAAGCAGTCTTCCACTCATCCCCCTCCCTCATGCGGACCAGGTTATATGCGTTTTGGAGATCCAGATTAGTGAACCAGTGGGCGGTGCGAAGCAGCTCGAGGGCCGAGGGCACCAGTGGAAGTGGATAGGCATACCTCCGAGTGAGGCGGTTGAGCTCCCGATAATCGATGCATGGCCGTAGCCCTGAGTCCTGCTTGGGAACGAAGAAGAAGCCAGCGGAGACAGGCAAGGTGGAAGGATGGATGAGGCCGAGGCTCAGGTACTCTGCGATGTAATCATTCATGGCTTTCTCTTCGGCCGGCGAGAGAGGGTACAAACGAGCTTTAGGCAGAGGTGCGTCAGGTAGTAGCTCTATGGCGCAATCGTAGGATCTGTGAGGAGGGAGACGGGCCGAGGTGCCTTCTCCGAAGACGGGTGCCAGGTCCTGATACTCACTGGGCACGTGGAGAGGAAGAGATGGAGAGTCGGAGACTGGGAGAGAGTTGACCTGGAGGGCTGGACGATGTAGGCAGTGTTGCTGACATCAAGGGGACCAGCGGATAAGCTCCCGAGCGGACCAAGAGATGAGGGGGTCGTGAACGTGGAGCCAGGGAAGGCCCAGGATGATAGGGTAAGCCAGGGAGGCCATGGGGAACAGAGAGATGGACTCTTCGTGGGTGGCGCTGGTGAGCAGACGCACAGGGACAGTGACACGGGTGAGGAGACCAGAGCCGAGTGGTTGACCGTCCGCTGTAATGATTCGCCGGCCCGCGGGAAGAGGTGTGCAGGGGATCTTCCAGTCGGTGACGAGGTGGTCGGCAATGAAGTTCCCCTGGGCGCCGGAATCGATCAGGGCTGTAAGGGAGATTTCGGCATGAGCGACTCGCAATAGGACAGGTAGCGTGAAAGAGGGAATAAGAGGGGTCAGACTCACCCGGGGTGTGCATGCCACTGATCCGGCACGCACGGCAGAGGACCCGCGAGAGGGAGCGAGGTCGCAGCTGGGGCGAAGGTGACGGTTGGAACCGCAGTAACAGCAGAGCCTCAGCTGGAAACGACGGCGACACTTCTCGGAGGGGAGATGAGTACCTGCGAGGTCCATGTCCTCCGGGGGCGGCAAAAGGTCCCAGACGGCGAGTAAAGGAGGGGAGCGCAGAGTGGTAGGAGGTCAGGTCTGAAGGAGTTGATCCAGGCAGATGGCGAGAGAGATGAGATCCTCCAGTGTGAGGTTGAGGTCGCACCCTGCCAATTCCCTCAGGAGATCGGGACGCAGACCTTGGTGGAACGCAGAGAGGAGAGCTGGCGAATTCCATCCGCTCTGTGCCGCTAGCGTGCGGAACTGGAGGGTGTACTCAGCAGCCGAGCGACGACTTTGGCGCAGATGAAGCAGCAACTCCCCAGTGGAGCGACCCTCGTGAGGGTGTTGAAAAACGGAGCGAAAGGCTGACAAAAAGCAGCAATAATCCCTCGCCTCGGCCCCCTGTTGGGACCAGATGGCGGTGGCCCAATCCAGGGCGCGGTGTGACAAGAGGGAAATCACCAGAGCAATGCGGGCAGCGTCGGAGTCCGGGGGCGAGTGGACGAAGTACAGCTCGCACTGTAGTAAGAAACCCTCACATCGATTCGGGTCTCCGTCGTACTTCTCCGGCAGGGTGACCTTGTAAGGCGAGTGCGAGGACGGGGCACGAGGAGGGCTGAAGGGAAGCGGAACTGAAGCAGGAAAGTCCGTGGCAGCTGGGGATGGCGTCAGCTGTGACACGCGTAGGGAAAGCTTGCTAACAGCGGTGGACCAGAGAGCTAAGCGAGCGTTGGTTGTCGGCGAGGAGAGTGACGGCGCGGGCAACCTCCTCCAGCTGAGCGCGGAGATCGACGAACTATTGTTCAAGGGTCGGATCAGAGCCGGGGTTGGATCCACTAGCCGCTGTCTCCATGTTTGGCTATGCCTACTGTAACGCGGGTGAAAAGCAGGAGACACACGCAGACTAGGGATGCAAGGTAAGGTGATTTATTTAATATTTGGCAAAGGGTAACGTACTGAGGTGCGGAGCTACTAGACCTGGTAGGGAACCAAGAGTTTATGTTTAACTAGCACCGACTAGGTGAAGTTCCTACATCATCGGATATCTTCATCATAGCTTCACCTACCAGCCTTCAGAGACGAAGGGAGCAAGGTAAGGACGTAAACAAGGTGTCACACTCCCAAAAATACAGCACACTCCATTTCATTACGAGTTAGCTTAAAAGGTGGCCACGTTACTGCCGTCTGGCTTTAAGTGCTGCTTCATTTCCAAGCAGCCAGCGGCTGACCGATGAAGTGCAGAGCCAGAAATAATTGGATGCTTGTTGTGATCCGTCGGCATTTAATATCAGAGGAAATGCCTCTGATCTGCCAGGGCTAAATCCCTCCCGCAGCGTTCTTCTCTCCTCACTGGGTCATTTAGTCTGATTAGTTCAGACTTGCCCATGTCATTATGTATATTTTGGAAACGAAGCAGCACGCTCGAAGCCAGCAGCCGGTGGACGGAATGAGTTTACAGTTTGGTACGAGTTTGGAAACATTTCTGACCTGTAATTACACCATGCGTCATGGAGAACGCTGATAAACTGATTAATGTGGGCAAATACTATACAGGTATGCACCAGTAACATTTGCATTACATACTGTGAAACAGGATGTTGACCGGGCATTACCATAGTCACGTAGCTTAGATTAGAGGTGGGAACAAGTCACTAAGTTGCAAGTAGCAAGTAAATCTCAAGTCTTGACACAAGGGGGAGTGGCATGTGCCTCTAAAAGTTTGGAGGGGGGTAAAATGTCCCCCGCAATAATTCCTTCTGACAGCATCCTTTAACAGTGTAATGGGGTTTCTTCTGGCAGTTATATTTGGCTGTTATTACCATAATTATTAATAAATGTTATTTTTATACGATTACAGTTGTGTACTCTGGAGGGAGGGAGGCAGAGTTGCTTTTTCATGCACAGCTTTGTGCTGGATGTCCACCAATCACAGACAGCTGCTGCCAAGTTATTGATTCTGTCACAAGATTTAGCTATTTTTTAGACCTCTCTAGTGAGTTATTTGCCAAAAATCGAGTAGCAGCAAATCTAGCGACTTTTTGTACAGACCATCGCTGCTTCCCACATAAAAGAATCACCAAAATTGTCCGTAACTCCGCATCCCCTCTGCCCCGGCAGATGGAGTGGCATATGGTATATACAGCCAATGGCACGCACATGTGACTGAGTATAGCGCACAGTTTATAACGCAATATGCAAATTAGTGCATTACGTCATCTAGGCCAACGTGTCCTGCCCAAAGTTGAGATGAAACCTACGCCACTGAGTAACCTATATAAGCACAGACGTCCTGTAGTTTCAAATTTAAAAGTTCACTGTTGTTGCATCACCAACTGTGATCTACATCCCATGTGTTGCATGTTGCAGTTCTTTTTTATTCATTACAGCATAGTCTTTTTAGTCGAAAAGTCAAATTATTTATTGCAGCATCCTGCCAGCCCGCACAAACTTCAACATTTTCCTATGACTGCCTGCAGCATTTCCCTTGTTGCTTGTTTATGTATAAACAAGTGTTACAGTGATACAGCACCATGCAAGCAATACATGGTCATTTTAACACTTGGAAATCAAACGTTATGTTAAAGAAATGGATTTGTGGAGGCTCTCGAGTTCTTTCAAATCTTAAATCCCAAGTCCAATTCAAAATAACTGATGGTAAAGTCAAAGTCTAGTTGCAAGGTTTTTTTTATTTTTGTCAAGTTGAAAGAAAGAAAAGAGACCTACAGAAACCGAAAGAATAAATAAAGCATACACAAGAAAGAAAGACAGATAAAAAAGCAAAGTATGAATAAAAGAAAGGAGAGTTTAGTTGCAAGTTTTTTATTTTTGTCAAGTTGAGTGGAGTCATCAAATTCATTACTCGAGTCGCACTCAAGCCCACGTCTTGTGACTCGAGTCCACACCTCTGATGGACCCCATATAGTCTCTTGTTTCATCAGAAGAATCAGCCATGCTAAGAAGATCAAACCTTCCACTTACTACATCAATTTCTTTCAGAGAAGGAGACGAGGGCAGATGCAAATGCAAGAGGTCCCTAATTAGGACTCAGAGGTGTGGACTCGAGTCACATGACTTGGACAAAATCAAAAAAGACTTGCAACTCGACTATGACTTTAATATCAGTGACTTGGCAGAAGTACACACTGGACAAGATGCCAGTCCAGCACAGGGTTGTGTAACCGTACCATCCAGCCTTCACATTGAAAGCCCAGTCCTGAGTTTGAATCCAGGGTCTCTGGTCATCTAGCTCCGATGATGCTTGCATGACATGTTCCTTAAATAAATGACTAAATAGATAGCAAATTGATGAATAAGTAAAAATGTTTCACTAACATCACACACACACACACACCTTCTCAGTCATTTGGGACAGGTCTTTTCCTGTTTCAGCATTTCAATACCCCCTTGTTACAAAGAGACCTGGGTCATGTGATCCCACCAGCTTGCACACCGCATTCACATTTCGTATCCTAAATGCACCCGGCTGACTTATTGTGAGCTTTAACGACACCCTTGTCTCAAATCTTCACCTTTAATCTAGCAATCACAGCCCATAAAACCTGTAATGAAAATCTACGATGTGCACAGACTTTTTAGACCTCAGCAGTGAGAGTAAACTCCCAGCACTGCACTGCTAAGCAGGATGATAGAGATGTGTGTACACACGTGTGTATGAGATAACCGAGATTATAACAGCCCTACACAAATGATCGGGTCAGAATTTAAGACCAACGGCATGAATCCATGCACCAAACCTACCTTGGGTTAACAGTCCAGGCTTCTGAAAGCGGTGTAACGCCAGAACGGGGAATGCTTTCTTATTAGACTTTGGCCCTGTTAATAAATCAGGTGTCGAATGCCACAGCCTATGAGTATTGTTGCTGACCATGTGCACCCTGTCATGATCACAACTGATCAATCTTCTGATGGCTACTTCCAGGATCATGTCACAAAGCAATATCCACAAAGAACTGAGGCTGTTCTGAAAGCAAAGGCAACCCAGGATTATTAATAAAGTCTCCCTAATAAAGTTCCTGGTGAGTGTTTGATCTTGATTGGGATTATACTGTGAATACACTGACCAGGGTGCCGAACCCGTGCAGGATGCATATTTTCTAGGTCACATTGATGTCCTCCAGATCCTACAGTTATAACTTCTCGTTGATTTTGCTTTTTTTATTGCCGGAGGCTCTTATGTGAGAGTTTATGAGCACCATGAAACTTCTTATTATTCTCCTGCCACATTATATGAGTTTTAAGGACACCCCTGTCGCCTCTCCACCCGCAAACCTAAACACAGCGCTTGGTTTAATATTGTTTAAATCCTGAAAGAGTCCCATTGTTCCAGATTTTTACAGAATACATAAAACTGTGATCAGAGGTGAAAGCAGTTTTAAATTCTAGCTGGTACTATTACTACAAACTTCATCGATTCATATTGTTCACCTCCCCTCGACTTTATGTCTAAATATACAATCTCTTAATAGACTAGTTAAGGAATACAAAACTAATAGAGATAATCATTTTTTTTTCTGTCAAGCTCCTGTCCACACTCCAGTATGATCCCCCTGAACTGTCCTCCTTCTCCAGGCTTTCATTCTCTTAAAGCTTTAATGGAGTTTTATTTGAAAGAACCTGAGGAAGATATCTCCATCTACATCTAAACATTTAGCAGGCACCCTTATCCAAAGCCACTTACAACTCATAATCTTAGCAAATACAACTGTTACAATCCAAGCAATTGTGGACTCGACAGTGGCAGCTTGATCAAGTTGGGATTTGAACCCTGGACCTTACGGTCTATAGTCCAGTACCTTAACCATTAGGTATTGATCATTAATTAATTATTTGTATTATTAATTATAATTATTACAATAATTAAATTATTTAAAAATAATAATAATAATAATAATTATTATTATTATTATTATTATTATTATTATTATTATTATTATTATTATTATGTGAAAATGATATAAATAATAATAAATATAAAATAATAATCATTCTTAATTATTTAAGAAAAATCTAATTATTCATATTGGTCCCCAAAAGGGTCTTGCTGGCTAAAAAGAAGTAGGTAAAGCAAGTAAGAGAGAAAAGCAGAAAGCTAAATCGAAAAATGTCAGTGAAAGACAGATAGACATAGAAAAAAAACATAAAAAGAAAGATACAAAGTAAGAAAGGAAAAAACAGATAAAGACTGAAAATATGAAAAAAAAATCAAGACATAAAATGAAACGAGACAGAATAATAAAAGGTCCAAAGAGAAGATGAAAAAAGAAAGAAAGGAGACCTACAGAAACAGAAAGAATAAATAGAACATACGCAAAAAAGAACGACAGATAAAAAAGCAAACAGGAGAAATAACTAAAGAAAGGCAGTGATAGAAAAAGAAAGAAATGCAAGTAAGAAAGAAAAACTCTGACATAGAGTTGACAATGACAAAAAAACAGAGAAAGGAGGAAATAAAGAAATGAAGTAAAAAAATAATAAAATGATAGTTCAATAAAAAGAAAGAAGCAGAAAAACAAACAGAAAGACAGAAAAAAAGACAGAGATCAACAGAAGAACTGAAAAAGGACAAAAAAGGCAAAGACACACAAACAGAGACCGAGAGCAAAATAAAAAATGTATAATGTTAATAAAAGTAAAGCTTAAACAGATGATCGGGCCAATATGTCAGTGTCCAACCTTTATTCCTCAGACTTACGATTAGAAGGAAATAACAGACCCAACAGCTTTTATCTTCCTTTTATGGTAGCAGGAGGTAAAGTGTCACCACAGCCGGTGGTTCGGTGTCAGGTCGTTAGCAGGGTCCTGGATCTCCAGTTTGGGGCAGCAGGTGTTTGGAGGTGCGTGAATTTGATGGCTGATTGATCTCCGGAGAGCAGAGCTGGGTGTTGAAGGTTAAACAGAACCTCAGCTGTGCCGTCTCAAACTGGAATGAGACGTCCCTGAAAAAAAGCAGGTGTGATGCCGGGTACAGGAAGATCAAGGGACATTTCTTAATTAGTTTATTTGTTTTATTTATCAATATCATGATTAACTTATTGAGATCCAATACAGAAACGCAGCAGGCATGACGAGAACACGCTGGATAAAATGTGACCCCATGTTCATGCCGTAATGGATCCACACACCCCTGTCTCCACTCACTGTCGGTGTGAGGTTTGGTATGTTCTCCTTTGTACTCCATCCTAAAGTACGACCTTTTATTCCTGTAACTGGATGAGCCCGGCTTCAGAGTCACCTCTCGTGGATCCTCTCCAGCCTTTCGATTCAAACCTCCTACGAGCCCCCATTAGTGTATCATCAGCGTCTAATGATCAGTGCAGAATTGTTTTGTCGAAACAGCTGTTCCACTCTAAACAGCACCTGGGTGACAGAGCGACTTCACTAAGTGTCATTAACCACCGCTCAGATGATAGCACCCTGTCAATGGCTTTGAAACGGTTGCTGATGCACAGTGTGTATGGAGAGGAGAAGAGTTAGAGTAGATGTTAGGTCACTAAGGGACCAAACCTATATGACATAACACTGCAGCTGCAGCCATTTAGAGCACTGACAGGAAACCTTATGCAGGGTGACTTAAAGAAGTTCGTACCCACCTTAGTAGACTTTTCCTTTTAAGCTTACAGCACCAACATCACCAGCAAACTCATAGATTTTAGTTAGTGTTTGTAGTTCTTTAATTCAGTCTGTAGTCCATGTGTTTCTCTACATACTATCTTAGTCCCCTGTACTCTGTTCTGTAATTGTCTTGAACTAGTATCAGACACGGCAGTGCTGCTGGAGTTTTTAAACACCTCACTGTCACTGCTGGACTGAAAATAGTCCACCAATCAAAAATGTCCAGCCACCAGCATCCTGTAGGCAGCGTCCTGTGAGCATGGACGAAGGATTAGAGGATGACTAACAATCCGTGTAGCAACAGATCAGCTGCTGTCTCTGACTTTACATCAATAGAGACATATGGTGAATGTCTCTATTGAAGTGCACAGTGAGTGAAGTTTGTTTACAAACTCTAGCAGCGCTGCTGTGTCTGATCCACTCGTACCAGCTCAACACACACTAACACAGCACCACCATATCAGTGTCAGTGCAGTGCTGAGAATGATCCTCCACCCAAATAGTACCTGATCTGTGCTGGTCCTGTGGGGGTCCTGACCATTAGAGAGGAGAGTAAAGGGGACGAACAGAGTATGTAGAGTAACAGATGGACTACAGTCTGTAATTGTAGAACTACAAACTCCAGTGACGAATAAAAGTGAAATAAGAAAAAAGCAGAATGCTGAAACATATAGAATTCCTATTCTCACAGTACTGTACATGCGAATGGATGTTAAACAGACCTACAAAGCTCTAGAACAGGTTGGCTCTGTTGATGGTAAATTTAGTGTTGGTATTGACTTAACAAACACATAAACTCTTACACTGGTCAATTAAAGATGAGTCGGAGCAGGGGTTATCAGTGTAAATGTGTCTTAGTCAGTGGAAGTGGTTTAGTCAGACTTCCACAATGTCGATCCTTTATATTTAGAGCCTTTGTATTTAGAAAATATTAAGTAGCGTGGCTCATGTTGTTAGATGAAGTTCTCGTGCTTCATGTTCAAGATTCACAAGCGATCCAATCTGGGCCAGACATTTCCATAAATCTGAAAATAAAAGGAGGAGGAAAAGAGCAAAAGACAAATACAAGGGATTCTTTAATATGTGGAAATAAGGGAGGAGAAAGAATCTCAAGAGAGATTGAGAGATAAATTTAGCACATGGCGCCAAGGTTTGGGTGAAGGAGACTGTAACTGGGTCAGACTGAGTACGAAGACCTGAGCCACCTTTAAAGTGAATGTTTTGGAAGACTTAACAAAGAATGTCTTCGGGTCTTCCCAAAGCAGTCTCATGAGGTAAATGTTGGATTTAGCCTAGAAATCCAGTTCTACAAATATCAAGTAGGGTGTCAATGAAGAAAATGGAAAATAAAGTCTCACCTTAAAGTCCTTTTTATTTTAGTGTAAAGTTAATATACAGAGTTTTACTGGAGTGCAGGACCTTCTACTGGCGGCTCAATCACAAAAGAAATCATCAACTGAATGACCTACATTAAAGTGTTACAGAGTCATTCTGCCGAATGCCACCATTTGCTTGTAGTAACTCTTAAAAATTAAACAACATTTTCTATATTTTTTCAACAATTAATCTAACAATACACACATTTAATTATTCATAATGAATACTGGCAAATCCCAGGCAACTTTATTTTATTTTTACATGGTTTCTCCTGTTACTGCTACTCAGACCTGTTCTCTTTATATGAGTATTGAGTTTTCAGCCCAGAATTAGCAAATGCATAAAATGTAACCACATGGCAACCATACTAATAGCATTAGGAGACTGTTTTTAATCATAGACACATTGTAATGATTAAAAAAAATAATAATAATTTCGGTAACAGGATAGTAAGTTGAGATTGACCTTCTCAGTCCTGGGTACAGTATAATCAAATATACAGAAAAAATAAGAGAGAACTTATTCATGATCTTCAGAAGATCCAACAACTTCCTACTGAACATGTGACTATAATGGTCCTGTTTGTTCCATAATTTTCAGAAGTGGGAATGTGTTAGGGTAACAGGACTGAGGGAAAACATGACCAAAAAAAATTTTATATTATTGATTTATTATGAATAAAAAACATTTTAGGCATAAATGGGATATGGAGAGACATAACAATGCAAAAAATATATATATTTAATTGTAATGTGTAATGTCAGAGACCGGGGAGAGCTAACAAATGTAATTTTTCAGTTTTCTGTGTAGTTTTTAGTGATGTTTCAAATGGTATACCTTCAATTTGAAAATGCATCACTGTGTAGGACATCTTGCTTAATAATAAAATGCTTTTACAGTTAATTATATCTGTACATCTTTTTTGTTTCACTACCATAGCTTTATTGGCTCAGTATGTCAGTATTTCAGTAAACAGTCATCATCGACGTCTTTCCTCAAATCCAGCACCATCTCAGCTTCTCTTATTACTGTCATGAACATTCTTGTAAAAAAGTAAAAGCATTTCTTTAAAAGCCTTTCAAACTCAATTTTGGAAACAACATTTTCAGATACAAGGACCCACAAACACTTATCCATGATTGACGCTTCCAAACTTCATCTGACTATATGAGTATCTCTATGATCTCTCATAGATATATCATATAAATGCCTGTAAAGACGTACCTACTCCTTGAGAGCACGACCACGACGCAGCAGCAGGATGCGGAATCACCCAGATTGTGTCATTTTGGGCACATGGAACCCTTGTGCAAGTTTCAACGCATCAAGTATAACCCTAGGATTCTGATTAGGGCCTCATTAGATACGTAGATAGGTATAATATGTAAATAAGTATCTTTAATATATATTTGAGTATAAACTCTATCGCTTAATTGCTCCATTAGACCTGATTCTTGTATCTAAACCGCATCCTGACATAGTGTTATCCATCCTATTTGCATGCGTAGTAAATATGACTCCGCTTAGGGAGACTGAAATGTCATATCATGCATAATATGCAAATCCGATCATTATATTTGACTACTGACTTGATGGAGCCAGCAATCATGGGCGACATGTGTTACAATTTAATGGTCATCATGGGGGTTTGAAGGACTTTCAATGTTTTTTCAATGTGTTATGACATCCACATATAAATCTGTTTTTACCAGTTCATCATCTCATTATGCTTGATAGACACTGGATAAACTACCAAATTAGACTGGCTGAATGACATGCTTTCCAGATGCTCCTCGAATAAAAAAATCTTCTTGTTCAGGTTCAGTAGTTTGTACATCTAGACAAACTGTACCAGCCAGACTTACTGCTGTACAGCTAAGAGTCACTTAACAACCATATGATCAATATCTGTTTGTAACTACCTTACAAGTCGTGTGCTTGTTTCACATTCGTCACATTTGGACTAGACACCATTGTGGTTGATGTGTTTAGAGACTTTTTTGTGTTCCTCATGTTTGTGTGGATGAATTTCCTCTACTTATTTCTACCATGCTGTAAATGGTATTTGCAAGTGCATGTACCTGTTCTATTGGAAGTACTGCTTTGTTTGTCCCCCCATTACCTGTATATTCTCTCTAACCTATAACTATATAAACTGGTTCACATTCTCTCATTGAGTCTTTGGTTCATCCAACTGATCTTCTGTGTTGTTCCTAATACTGTCTATCGATGCATTTTTGGCTTCCGTTAAACAGAAGTATCAGGTCCATCATAGCGTCCTCTTAAGTGTTACCGCTTTAACCTACACATTTTCTGAAATGATTGTGAATTTCCATCAAAAGCTTTAGTACGTGTATAACAGTTTAGGTTTGCACTCGTGGTTTCAGCAATATCTCTGACACATTTCCGTATCATTTGCACACCTTTGTGTTAGGACCCCCAGCACTGTGGGGATCCCTCCAAACTGACACTAGAGGTCGGTATTGGCTTGGCTATCACGCCGGGATCCTCACAGGTAATGCAATCGCACATGCACCATTGCTGCGTGATTGTGGTATTAGGGACACCTGTCAGAGGTGCTATTTAAGAGCACAAATTGGTGCTGTCAGTTGACGCACCCTCGCCTCGCGTATTCATGAGACTTCACCCATCTCACACGCTCCGAGAGCACTCTACTTTTACAGTTCCCACTTTTGCACCCTGTTAGGGAAATCAGTAGACCTGCCTTGCCAAGAAGGTAGGCCATGTAGAGTCTGAAGACTCGAGGTAAAATTGGTAGGGCTCCATATCGCTTGTGGTGAGCGATAATTCCGGTGTGATAGCCAAGCCAATACCGACCTCTAGTGTCAGTTTGGAGGGATCCCCACAGTACTGGGGAGGTCCTAACGATTTTCTTGTGAAAAATTCCTTTATATTTACATTACAGTAGCATAAAAAGCAAAAACATGTGACTAGGGCAATGTCCAGTCAATTTCGGTCAACAACCTGTTTCACAGAATGTAATGCTGTCTCAGGACTGAGTTCCAGCTGTGTATCATGTGACATGATTTACAGTTTAAAAAGAAGCAGAGGCCAGTCAGGTCATTCCTGATGCTGCAACAGCAACTCCTACCCAGCCTTGAGATGGACTGATGTTTCATCTGCGTTCTCCAGGGATAGGCACCAGAGCTCATGATCAGGAATAAGGGGGAAAAATAGAGCTGGGATCTGGCCTTGCACCAGGTAGCACCAGGCCTAGAGAGGGCACCAATCTATCATAGGGCGCATGAACACACACACACAGACTCACTCACACTGGTACGCTTTCCAGACACCAGCTGACCTAATGAATGTCTTTCAGACATGGGAGGAAATCAGAGTACAAGGAAACCCACACAGACACAGGGAGAACATGCAAACTCCAGACCAGGATCGAACCAGGGATCTCCTGAGCTGTGAGGCGAAAGCACTAAACTGAGCTTATAGTGTATTCAAATATATAACTGTATATAAATCAGCTGAACACAGATTTGAACGAGAAGTGATTTTTGCTCTCCATAAATGTAAGTGATTCAGCCCGACAAAAAGCCTTTAAGTACAAGGCACATGTTTTAGTTGGCATGAAGCACCCAGACAGTTGTTGGACTGGGTCTTGAGATGTCATGAACATGCCCCGGTGTTCAGAATCGGCAGCCAATGTGCATCACTGTCAGTCACTACCATGATGCCATGATGCATCATTCTCAGCTCTGACTGAGTTGGTCTGCAGCCACATGTGTTCTTCTAACGCTAAAACACACCCGCTGGGAATTTCAGCATCTTCTGCCTCATCTCCTCCTGTTCCTCAGTCACACAGACTGAGTTCTTAAGCTCTGAGATTTAGATGATGCAGACACGGGGGAAAAAATCTTGCTTCTTTCTAAAGTCCAGACAGACAGACAGGCTGGAGATAAGTCTGAACTCTGCGGGGGTCGCATAACCCGAAACATGTGGATATCTCTGAATCTGACGGCCTCCTGTTGCAGAGGTAGTCAACCCATGCAGCCGAGCGAGAGGATCAGAGCAGTGGGTTTGCACATTTAAAATAAATAAAGCTCTGTGAGGAAATGTCACGGAAGGTAAAACGTTGTGAAGTTCTTCAAATCCACCGGTTCGTATCAGTGCATCGATCTTTATACTGCTCAGAAACGCTATCAGGTAAGAGCAGGGAGTCGATGATAACTTAATGCACTGATTCCCAAACTGGGAGGCACAGCAAGGTTAATGAATGATGTACGTTGAAGATACATAATGCATGCCACCTGTATTAATTCCACTTGACATTCACGATAGGTTCTGTGAAATTGTGCGTGTGATCTTGATGTTGTCAAAGTCAAAAGTTTATTTTTATACTGACTTTTACAATGGAGCGTTGTCTCAAAGCAGCTTTACAATTTCATATCATCTTCTATTATCTAAGAACACATCGTGATGATCCCTAAGACTTTTGGGAAAACATTCTGTGGACTGACGAGGCAAAAGTTGAACTCTTTGGAAGGTGTGTGTCCCATTACATCTGGTGTAAAAGTAACACAGCATTTCAGAAAAAGAACATTATAGCAACAGTAAAATATGGAGGTGGTAGTGTGATGGTCTGGGGCTGTTTTGCTGCTTCAGGACCTGGAAGACTTGCTGTGATAAATGGAACTATGGATTCTGGTGTCTACCAAAAAGCCCTGAAGGAAAATGTCCGGCCATCTGTTCGTGACCTCAAGCTGAAACGAACTTGGTTTCTGCAGCAGGACAATGACCCAAAACACACCAGCAAGTCCACCTCTGAATGGCTGAAGAAAAACAAAATGAAGACTTTGGAGTGGCCTAGTCAAAGTCCTGCCCTGTATCCTATTGAGATGCTGTGGCATGACCTTAAAAAGGCCGATCATGCATGAAAACCCTACAGTGTGGCTGAATTACAACAGTTCTGCAAAGATGAGTGGCCAAAATTCCTCCACAACGCTGTAAAAGACTCACTGCAAGTTATCACAAACGCTTGGTTGCAGTTGTTGCTGCTAACCAATCACTTTTTCACACAGGGACATGTAGGTTTGGATTTTTTTCTCCCTTAATAATAAACACCTTCATTTAAAAACTGCATTTTGTGTTTACTTGTGTTGTCTTTGACTAATATTTAAATTAGCGTGATGTTCTGAAACACTTAAGTGTGACAAACAGGCAAAAAAATAGGAAATCAGGAAGGGGGCAAACACTTTTTCATACCACTGTATGTGTAAACTTGGCTCTGTCTGTCCAGTGCCTCACTTGAGCAATAGCAGCATCTGGTTGCCAAGTTGATCTTTCTACAGTCCAAAGAAGCTTGATCAAGAATGCTCTTTTTGGAAAGATAGCAACAAAGAAACGTCTTTTTAGAGTGGGAACAGGGTGAAAAGGCTGAGATATGCTAAAGCTCACAAAGACAGGAATGAAGATCAGTGGGAAAGAGAATTATGGCCAGAATCCAAGCATTACTAAACCAACAAATCTACTGGTGGCCTAAGACTTTTGCACAGTAATGTACCTGTGCATCTAGTCCAGAGTCTTCTTTCTCTAAAAACTCTAGCTTAGCTAAAACTCCATGTAGAAAAGAAAGCTGCACCTTACAAGGAACTGTAGTATCTCAGTCAAAAGCTTTGAAGGTCACCATGTTCTGGGGGCAGTGAAACCTTTCTGACATGAGCCGCAGTGAGAGCAGGACAGGTCTGACTGAACTTCTGAGGTTTTATAGCACTATATTATATTCCTGCTCATGATTTTACCCAAGACAGCACAGGTTAAGGTTGTGTCACCCAGGAGGGTTCTAGACTATTTGCTGTCCTGGGGCAGATACAGAATTTAAAGGGGCACAGCTGTATGCCTTTGACTGGTATTCAACCGCGCATATAAAATAATTCTGTTAAACACCATATAGATAAAGCGATTTAACACTGGCTCTTACTCAAATGCCAAACATCACAGGGGGTGCGCAAGCCTTTGTCTGCTCAGAGGTGCCTGTCAGAATACAATTGAATTTGCACACGTTGAATTAAAATAACACTCACTGGAAAAACTATGTATATAAAATTATTTTAAAAGATTTAAAAAGGAGAAAAGCAACTCAAACGAAGCCAAAATGAAAACAGGGGGACAAAGCTATAATTAATATAAAGCAGATGTCGGTTAGTAGATGCAAAAAAAAGCAACTGGCTCTGACTGAAAGCGTTAGCCACTCAAGTTTTTGGAAAGATGCTGGGGCATTATGGGAAATGTAGTGTCTGTAGTGAACTGGGCCTGTGTGTCCTGTAGTTCTGCTCAGCAATCCAGGATGAAATCGACTTTTTGCCACCATGATTCTAGTGGGGCACAGGAACAATTTACTGGGTACATTTTAGTGCCCCAGTAAAGTAAGTCTGATGACGCCCCCGGTGTCGCATATTCTGCTCAGCTCATGCGAAAACTAAAGTGAGAATCCAGTTCAGGAAAACTCTTGCCATCTGCTTGAAACCTTAGTTTACTGAGGTTTATTCAGTACACATTTCATTACACCGCTGTGTGCCTATCACCTTTATTTATTTTCACACCTAATCCTTTAATCCATGAGTAAATGTGTAGATTTGGAATTCATCGCCACCCCCTCTGCCCCTGAGAGTGCTCGGAGCATTTAACTGAGTACCTGTGTTGCAGCAGACTGCATCATTCTCCTGTGCCGAGGGGATAAAACCAGAAAACTGAACTGTGAGGAGCCTCGGAGATACGGAAGCTACCGATTCAGGTCTGAAAGGAAAAATACTTCTGACAAGGCAGAGGGTCTTTATAAGCCAAGAGAGGTGAGATCTCTGTCAGAGGGGCTCATTAATTATTTGGAAGAGCCTTACTGGGAAAGCTGGGAACACCCGATTTGATCTGTGACTACATAGAAACCAGTAGAGTTCAAGATCACTGAATAAAAGTGTCACATTTATAGCTCTTAAAAGCTAGAGTCTCACTTGTGACCTTTCAGATTTATAGATCATAAAAACATCCTTTTAGTGTCAGTGACTTATAAATCTGTGTATCAGGGTTAAAGGCTTCGCTCCGGGAACACTTTTGTCATCAGATGCTTCATACAAGTCTCATACAAGGTCAGCCTGACGTTTTAGACAGATTTGTGTTTGGCTTTCGGAGACTGCTAAGTTGCCGTTACTCCCGCTTGAATTTATTGACACACATTTGTGGATTGTTTTAAAATGGGGTCTTAGATATACATTCACCGGCCACTTTATTAGGTACGCCTTGCTAGTACCGAGTTGGACCCCTTTTGCCTTCAGAACTGCCTTCATTCTTTATAGCATAGCTTAAACATGGTGCCAGTAGATCAGCAGTTTCTGAAATACTCAGAGCAGCCTGTCTAGTGCTAATACGCCATGTTCAAAGTCACTTAAATCATCTTTCTTTCCCATTCTGGTCATCATGATCATATCTACATTCCCAAATGCATTGACTTACTACCATGTGATTGGCTGATTAGATATTTGCGTTAACAAGCAGTTTGGACAGGTGTAGCTTATAAAGTGAGTGGTGAGTGTATGTTTTAAATGTGAGATACCTGTTTTGACCACAAGGGGCATATGTTCTGGATCTAGAATGGTTGTAAACAGCAACTAATGATGGTAAAACAGTGATTAACACTAGTATTACATGCTGGTTAGATCTATAATATAATAGTAATAAAAATAATTTAATAATAACAATAATAATAATAATAAAAGCTGCATGTATAGTGCGCATAGATAGATAGATAGATAGATAGATAGATACTTTATTGATCCCAGAGGGAAATGCATTTCTAATACCAAAGGTTAATGTATTATTGTTGTTGTTGTTGTTAATAATAGTAATAATAATAATAATAATAATAATAATATTTAAAGCTGCATTTATAGCGTGCATTTCCATTACCAAAGGTCCCATTATTATTATTATTATTATTATTATTATTATTATTATTATTATTATCTGCATTTATAGTGTGCATTTCTAATGCCAAAGTCACTATTATTATTATTATTATTATTATTATTATTATTATTATTATTATATCATCATCATTTTAAAGCTTCATTTATAGTGTGCATTTCTAATGCCAAAGTCACTATTATTATTATTATTATTATTATTATTATTATTAACAACAATGACAACAACAACAACAATAATAATAATAATAATAATAATAATAATAATAATAATAATAATAATTTTAAAGCTGTATTTATAGTGTGCATTTGTGATACCAAAGGTCACTTTCTTATTCTTATTTTTCTTTTTGTTATTATTATTATTATTGATAATAATAATAATAATAACAATAATAATAATAATAATAATAACAATTTTATTGTGTTTGTTTTGTTACCTTGAGTATTAGAAAGGTGGTATATAAATTCAGCTTTAAATATTATTATTATTGTCACGCCGGCGGCGAATTCCTCGCCGCACCGCCAGAGAGCGCCGTCGCCCGAGTACTAAGCCGCCATGGCTTCCGGGAGACGGCCATCTTTAAAAGGGCGCGCGTTTCAAACGCTCATTGCGAGGTCTCGTCTCTTGTTCGGCGATTCTAAGCGACTTAGTAACGGTTTGTGCATTATTCTGTCTTTACGTTTTTTTGACCCTGTATTCTGTCCCTCTGACTACGATTTTTGCCTCTCCCTTTTGGTACCACGTTTGTGTATTTTTGGATTGCCTGGCTTATGACCTTGGACTGTGTTACTACGTCGAATCTTGCCTAACGTCTTAATAAACCTGCATTTGATTCTATACCCTGGAGTGTCTGAGTCGTTACAATTATTATTATTATTATTATTATTATTATTATTATTATTATTATTATTATTCACATTTTAACCCTATTTGTTCTGGTTAGGGTTATGAGGGATCCAGACATTATCACCAGAGAACACAAAGAGAGAGCAGGCATACTTGTGCCCCCACCCGAGCACCCCAAAGTAGAAAATGGAATCATTTCCCCTTGTTTATACAGTATATGCCATGTCCTTTATATATCTGACACAATATAAACAATTGGTTGGGTCGGGAAAGTGTGTTTTTTGATTCCATCGCTCTTTAGTTAAATGCTTCTTCTGTACTATTCCTCTAAATAACCTTATAGGACACACACAGCTTTATAAGTCGAGCTCCAGATTTGCACAAAGCAGCTCGTGGATTAGATTTACAAGCACGTCATTAGTTAAAATCCCGGGACGACACCGCTGTTGCACCCCTTGATGTGTTTATCTCTGTTGTTGGATTGGATTCTGCCTCGGTCGAGCTATAATATAGACTGAACAAAACACTTGCTGAGACTGGGAAGAGAATTGCTCATTGTGTGATTCCCATGTGGTTTGTGAGTTTCTCACACAGATGTTTCCCAAGCTTTGAAGTTCACCTCTCCTTGGCGGTAATCTGTGTCATAACAAATCAAACTTATGGCTAAATCTCACCCAAAATAAAGCTCTCTATTAGACTGTTCCCACTGCCATCTTGCGGTTATAGTGTTATAACATGATTGCGTTTCGAGCTGAGAATTTGAATCCGTTTGACCTCCAGTGGGGCTTGGTTTTTCAGCTTTGCTGTTAGAGTTTTGTTAGAGAGCTGCCAGGGTTTGTGAGCTTCTCAGAACCCCTCACACATACTGTACAGTAATTCTTAAAGGTTTCCTACCAAAGGCTCAGTCAAAGTTCTTCTGAAACTTGCTACCGAATCACAGTGATGTGTATTTAGCTTTAGAGTAACAGTCATGCAGTGATCTGTCATTATCAGTTAATTAGCTTTATCATAATATGCACTCAAGCACAAACATCTCTCCTTTCTCTGCAGGGGTTGTGTTTTACTAAATAGGTATGGCAGGATCAGCATCGAATTAAATGCAAAGCAATTAAGCTGGTGCCAAAGATAAAGTAATTGCTATGCATTATCAATAATTATGTTGTGTATTAAACCAAAAGTAATTGGAGTTGTTTTGCTCATTTAAGCATTGACTATTACTCGTTCAGTCCTAATATAACAAGTTAAAAGATTTTTAAAGATTATTTAACAGGTCCAGTTCAGAAAATATGTAGGAAAATCAAATACCCAGAGATGTGGAACTGTGTAGTTCTGGAGCTAGCTTTTTATCATATAAACCTCTCTTACGTGACATGTGAGAGAGCTTCATGTTGGAGTTTGCCAGGTTTTTAACACAAGCACTATTATGTATCAGATCGTCCCTGACTTCCATAACACCTATTTCTCCTGTGAGTGGAAAAAGAGCTTGTGAGTGAAAATGAGAGACAGTGGGACAAGGACAGAAAGGACAAGGACTGAACCAGAAACATCTGCATCCAGAAACAAAACAGCCATTGTCTTATGAAACGTTTAGTCGATCGTTTGCAAATTCATGTTCTAAATGACCAGACGTTAACACAGCCATGTAAAGAACATGTTTAACATGTTAGAATACAAATGAATGTATTAACATAACATATTTCTTCAATTTGTGTTTAATCTATGCACTAAAATTTAATTTATTTACATTTCCCAGCGGAGGTTGTGTTTCATTTAGAAAACCAGCCAAACATGTAAAACCATTTGCATAAAACTAGCTGTAGGAAGCTGGAAAGTGCAAAGTTTAGTGCAAAGAGTAAGGGAAAATATATATAATAAACAGTACTGGGAAAAAGGCAAGTTAAGTCAATTCAAGTCAGATTTATTTCTATAGCGCTGTTTACAATGGAGCACTACTCAAAGTGGCTTTACAATTTTTTAATATCTACAGCCAATCCCAAACTGAGCAAGCCTAGGTCGACAGTGGCAAGGAAAAACTCCCTAAGGACCAAGGGAGGACAAGGACCAAGACTCAAAAGAAGTCAAAAGCCTTAGGCCACCATTAGCTGTTTAAGCAAATGGTATAATGGCCTTATAAAGAGTACAACCCCAAATCTGAAAAAGTGGGCGTGGTATGGAAAATGCAAATAAAATAATACTTGCAGTGTTCCTCACATTTCCTTTGACATCGATTTCATTACAAAACAGAGTTACATTCACACACACCACTTAAAACGTTACTGTACTAAAAAGAAGCCTTATGTTATAACCATGTCCAGAAGCGGCATCAACTTCTCTGGGCTCGGAGGCATCTGGGATGGACCATCATACAGTGGAAATGAGGATTGTGCTCAGACCCATCAGTATAACAGATCTTTTTTTTTAAGGAAATGGACGCCGTGTGCTCCGGACCAAAGACGAAAAGAAAAGGACCATCCAGACTTTAACGAGGAACAGGTCCAAAAGCCAGGCGCTGTAATGGTATGGGGTCGGGTCAGGGCCCTTGGTAAAGGTCATTTCCACTTCTGTGATGCAGCATTAATGCAGAAAAGTACACTGAGATTTTAGAGCAACATAAGCTGTGTCACGCTACCCGGCCGTGCCTACCGTATCTGCCGTCCCCCGGACCAATCAGGGGACCTCACGGCGATCGCACTGATCGCCTCCAGCTGTGTGGTCCTCTACTTAAACACGGACGGTTGAGACGGTAGACGCGGATCATTGACGTCATCGCCGCGTCCCAAACGCTCGTCATCACCGCTCCCGGACGCTTCTCGTCGTCCTCGCGTCCCTAACGCGCTCCGTAGGTTTGTTTGCTTCCGTGTTTCTTTCCCTTTTGTCTTCCCTTAATAAAACCATGTTTTGTTCTGTTAAACCTGCGTTTGTCTCCTCCCCTCGCCCTCGTGCGTTACAAGCTGCCTTCAAGTCAACATCTTTCACAGGGACGTCCAGGCGTTGTTCAGCCAGACAATACAAGCCAAAACAGAAAAAGTTAGAACTGAAATATATAAATACCTCCAAGTCTTTCTTTGAGGAACATTGTTTTTAAACATTTCAATCATTTTCATGCATTTGCTGATAAACTGGAGATTCTCTGCCCATCTTATCCACATTTGCTGGATGCTGCTTCTGTACTAAATCATGATTATAATCACCTGTTGACATCACCTGTTTGAAATTAGTTTTTAAACTCATTACTAGCCCTAAATTGTCCCTGTCCCAACTACTTCTTTGGAATGTTTTGCAGGCTTGAAATGCAGGAATGGATGTTTATTAACAAAAGATATTAAGCTGACCATGGAAAAACTGAAATATCCTGGGTTCATACTACCTGCAATAAAATAAAAGTCAAAGGAAATGTTTTTTGTTATCCAAAATTGAAAAATGGTACTCTTCTGGACTGTGACCTACAAAAAACAGCATTTAAAATGTATTTCTTATAGAATTTATAGCCATCATTCACTTCAGACTGTTGGTCTGTACATCACTGCTCATTTGAATGTAGCTCTGTTTCCTAAAGCCTTTGCTGCTCTCAGTATGTCAAATCTCTTCTCTTTGAGGTGGCTTTGGGATACAGGGAGAGGAAATCGAGGATTTCACGAATAGGAACTGCACTGTGGTGCCTTTTCTACCCAGTGGGCTTCTTCTGCCCTCTCAAGACCATATATTGTAAAAGCATTTCAAAACTGAATATGAGGGGTAGATTTTGTTCAAATAAAATGTATTACTCAAAAAGCGATGTGACATTTATGTAAGAAAGGATTATGCAAGATATGTTTATTGGAGGTTTAAGGTTGATTGAAAGTCACCATGCAACATCTAAAGCACTTCAGCCACAAAGAGAGCTACGTTGTAATCATACTGGGAAATGTCTTAGCATAAGACGAGCAGAAAATTTCCTTCATTGCATTAATAGCAGTTCCAGAAAACAGGAAAGTAACGGTAAAACACATAACCTTCCTTACCTCCAGCAGAAAAGCTTTCAAGGGCATCCATAATCAGGACACCCAGACCCACGTGTTCATTAATGTAATATTAGCCGTGTGCCCTGAATGAATTATGGTCCTCGTTTGTGCTACATGAGTTATTATTTAAGAGAAAAGTTGGGAAAGGCGTCTAAGCCTCACAGCTGCTGTGTTTATTACAGTCCAGTGAGGCTCTCAACTTGTGCTGATATGAAACTGTAAGCAGGACCAGATTTCCCAGACCTGAGTCACTATTTACAAGCTGAAAGCCTCATTATTTACAGCTACTTGTCAAATTGCCATGCAGCATCCACAGCCACAGCCACCCACACCCACTCTGCTCTGAATCTGTGTCACCTCACTGGGGGTTTATTTACTGTGGAAGAAGACAATCCTCTATTTCAGGGTTGTGTTCTGCTGCGGGTCTGATTTAGACCATGCCAGTACCATCCTAACAGAATGATGAAGGTTTTTGATGAAAGGTATCATTAGAGGCCAAATTTATCCGGACTCCAGCCAGCTTCAACTTCAGCACAGGCTGGAAGTGGACGAAACGATCCTGTGATTGAAGGGGCCACAAATTGACCACTCCCCTCGCTGCTATTTGCTATTTTCACTCTTCTGGACACGAGCATGATTTGGGGGATTGTCTAACATTCACCCCCGGGACCATTATTGACCCATGCAGGCACTGATCTAGGCTGATGATGCCTGGCTCACAGTCAAGAGTGATGGATGGGACTCAGCTCAGGGTTCTGTGTAAGCCAGGGACATTGTCCCACCCAAACTCAACGGACAATCTCAATGGACCTTGCTTTGACCTTCCCGAAACTGTTGCTGCAAAGTTTTCATTACAAGTTGTAAGATGTGCCTTCAGTGGTTATTCATCCTTTATTAATCTGAACAGGCAGGTGCTGTTATTCTGGAATATCCAAACCCAGATTAATCTATCATAATTCTAAACATCAACAAGATTGTACTTTTTACTCACTACATTTTCAAAACAGGCTTGTTACTTTATCTTTTTTGACTCTATATCTTTTTCCATCTATCTTTTCTTTTTAATTCAGGCAGTTCTAATCATCCACCCAACAATGTCGGAACCCTAGTTTTTCACTTGCCGCGATGCAACTGGCGCCGAGGGTACATAAGTCAAAAATGACGCAATCCAGGTGGTCCTGCCCATCGGGCACATGATAACAGCTCTCTTCACACCACAATTACTCTTCACGATTCAGAAGGAGCTCTTGCAGAGCTGGTACACCTTTACATGCATTTATATAATACAGTTGTATTTATATAATACAAATTTTGGTGCATCAACGGAAGCATAAGCTAGTATACCCAAGCATTTGCTCAGGTTCATGCACGACACTCAAAGTATAAAACTTATAAAGTCTTTCTAAGACTTTTTAATCTTCAACATAATGCAGACAAATAACTGTATACATGTTGCATTGTTTTTATTAATCAGACGCTAGATGTTTATCCATGTCCCTGGGATGGTTACCGTATTTTTCGGGCTATGAAGCTATGAAGCTATGGGTTATAAGACGCAATATCAGTGATCGGCTGCTAACGGGTATATTTTCATACATAAAGCGCACCGGGTTATAAGGCGCATGAAATGAAACAAAACTCTTACATTCCGTTGGAAGCTCAGTTTGGCCTTTACCTGGCGCAGGGCGTCTTCTTGCTTCCTCCACTTCCGTACCATTGATTCGTTAATGTTGAATTCTCTCACAGCTGCTCTATGTCCATGTTGTACTGCGTGACCGATAGCGTTGAGTTTGAAATCCGCTTCGAAAATGAATGAATGAATGCACGTACCCTAATGCTGAAGCACATACCGTATTACTCTGTGATGCTGCGCACTACGGTGGTCGTGAGCTTTGTAACCTACCAAGGCCATGCTAAAACATTTTGACAGATTTAAGAGCACCGTGTACCATCTACAATTGGTTCTAGGTCAGAAAGCACAACCAGAATTAATTCATACATTAGACGCACCGCATATTAAGGCACACTGTCGATTTTTGAGAAAGTTAAAGGATTTTAAGTGCGCCTTATGGTCCGAAAAATACGGTAATTCTATTTCTGTGATTAATATACAGTAAGTATATATTTTTTTAAAAACTACATAATATTCCTAATAGTTTTGCGTAAGTATTTTTAAAGTAAAGAGTGTAGTAGAGTGTTTAAAAGAAGACCTGCTCTAAAACTGGTGACACTGCAGTTGGACTAATATGCAGTGACAGTGTCTTACAAAGTGATACTGAGATTTGCAGCATTTCCAACGTATTTTGTATATTTTCTTTCCACGTGTCAGAAAATGATTTATTCTGTTGGTGCTGTGGTTAGTTAATGATATAATGTCATTTGTATGATTTCTTCGGATTCATGTAGTTGTAGTACAAGCCATTGGTCCTTTGAGCTCAATGTTTTTTTTATTTAAGGACATTTAGTAGCATGTACTTTTATACACCTTTTTGAGTATAATATACAGTATGAGCCATACTTCAACTTTTACTTGAGTATGTTTTATCTGATTAGTAGTGCCACCTCTGTCCTGTTGAATTGTGTTTTGGTAGTTGTGTGTTTTAGCTCTGTCTTCTTTAATATCATTCTGGCAGTGATGTCAGTCTGCTGTGACAGATCAGCAGACGGGATGACATCAAAAGCTTGGCTTTGGATAAAAGGGGAACTGCTGACAATGAATTATCATTAAATTGTGCGTTATCTGATAAAAGATCTCCATGAGTTACTAATTACTTTAATTGCTTAGAAAGTAACAATCATTTCCTACTGTGTAAGGCTGTGATGAGCTGAAGTTCTGACTTAACTGTATTGATGTCAGGTACCGCCGACGTAAGATCCGATGCATTGTAGTAAATCACTTGGTACAGCAGCTGGGTCAAACTGTTTAATCTGTTTTCTCTGGTTTTGAGAAGGGCAGGGAGAATGGGAAGGCCTGTGTGTGTTTGTTTTGGGTTTCTTTCTTAAGTTTGTTATTTTGGCATGACTCAGACATTGAGTTAATGTGTGAACTGAGTGAATCGTGTCTGCTCGGCTGAATGCTGATTAATGCAAACAAGGAACAGTGAGACTCGTCTAGTGCCTGAGTTTTCTTCTTGGGTTATGACTCCTTGGCTTCTCCTGTGTAACGTTAACAAACAATTGAAGTTAATTAGCTTTAGGGTTGTAACAACATCTTTCCGTATGATGGACTCCACACACTTCAGCACCCCAGACAGCACGGAGGGAAGCTCCAAACACAATTACAGATACACACACATCAGCACCAGAGACAGCAGCCCTTAATAATCCCAAACTGCACAAGGTTGCGTTGAGACTTAAATAATATTTTTATAAATGGATAAACCATTCTAATTACACAGTTAATGCATCAAAGGGCAGACTGCTAATTAATATCACAATTATTGCTTCTCTTTCTCCACATTTCAAAACTGTTTACTGTCGCAGAAACTGAAATATTATGACATTCATTTCAGCAAGTTCCTCTTGAAGCCATCGCATTAGTTCTGAGCCGAAAACAGTCATTCAGTCATGCATGTAGACGTCTTTTAAACAAACTCTGCAATTGATGCGGCTCTGAATGGGGTAATCACATGGAAAACAAGGGTTCCTGATCTTAGGAGCAGTTAAGGAGCTGGGAGTTGACCTTGAAACCTTCCAAATACAGGTATGTGCTGTTAAACAACAAGCATTGCGTTCTGTGAAACAGGTCATTGACCTGAAATGGACGCTGATCAGACATTACCATAGTCAAAGCATCCCTAACTGCTGGTGCATTTTTAACTTACGGGAAATCATAATAATTATAAAAAAATGCAGTAACGTACTGTTACAACCCTGTGTAGGTTAAAGCCGTAACACTTAAGAGGATGGTGTGATGGACCTGATACTTTTGTTTGATGGAAGCCAAAAATGCATCGATAGATAGTATTAGGAACAACACAGAAGATCAGCCAGATGAACCAGAGACTCAACGAGAGAATGTGAACCAGTTTATATAGTTATAGGTTAGAGAGAATATACAGGTAGTGGTGGGACAAACAAAGGTGTACTACTTCCAATAGGACAGGTACATACACTTACAAACATCATTTACAGATTGGTACAAATAACTAGAGGAAAGTCATCCACACAACCATGAATAACTTCAAAAAAGTCTCTAAACACATCAACCAAGTTACAACAGTTTAGGTAAGGTAGTACACACACACTTCCTGCTCTTAAACTCCCACCTCTGCTCATGGATCTGCAGCATTGATTGGCTGTTCAGGTGACCTGCTGTTTAGCGTCCAAAGTTAAAAAGACTCATTTCCTATTAGATTTTGATTTCCTAGTAGAATTAATTATAACTGTCAAGTTCTCGGTCATCAAAGTCCATGGTTCCCAACCTAAGATCCAGACCCCCCCCCCCCCCCCATAGGGTGCCAAAGATGTCTGGGAACCATGAAGATTTGTGTGCTCAGAGATGCTCAAAGTTTGTCAAAATACAATCTGCACGTTAAATAAAATCAAAATAACACAAATTGAATAAAAACAATATAAAATTATTTTAAAAGATACTTAAGAAGCTTATGTGTGATTTTTAGTTGTCTTAAAGAGAAAAGAGCCAAAATGAAACAAGAAAGAAACTATAAATGGGACGTAAGAGAAAAAGGAAAAAAAGCTATAATTGATGCTGATTTTTGCCAATAAAGATTCGCAGTGAATCACTTTATTCTTTTGGTCTGTGTGTGTGTGTGTGTGTGTGTGTGTGTGTGTGTGTGTGTGTGCTGCAGCTTTTCTTAGACACTCACAAGGGGGACTCCAAGGGAAAAAAAGGTTGGGAACCACAGATCAAGCAGAAGGAACACTGATCTGATGGTCACTAAACGACGCATAGCCGTGCTAACAAAGAGCATTGATCACTGAACCTACACTGTCCGGTGATATAACAGTATTGTGTCCTGAGCAGTTGATTCTTGCTCAAGAACTCCAATCTAATTTCAATACTGGAGCCTGTATTTGAGTTCACAAGCTTCCAATTACTGATTCAGAGCTTTAACTGTCAAGCCACCTCTTCCATGGACACAATATGGCCAGCTACGATTTATATTATATATTTATATTTACAGCATTTAGCAGACGCCCTTATCCAGAGCGACTTACAGTCTTACATTCCAAGCAGTTGTGGGTTAAGGGCCTTGCTCAAGGACCCAACAGTGGCAGCTTGGCAGAGGTGGGATTTGAACCCTGGACCTTCTGGTCCAGAGTCCAGTACCTTAACCACCAGGCTACCACAGTCCCACAGATTTAATGGCAGTACCACAGATTTAATGGCATGACATCTTATAATATATAATAATTCTAACAAACCATTCTCGGGTAGTAACATCTCATAAAATCTCATATGTATTATTGCTCAGTTCTTTAAAAGGTTATGGACACCATTCATTAGCATGGCCAAGGCTCCATCAGCATTTTTAAGTGCTTATTTTTTTAAACCCAAAACACCACGTTTGTCACTTTCATATATTTTGGATATATATTGCGTTCACGTTCTAATAACCTGTCACACAAACGGCACATTTCAGATGCCAGCAGAGATCGGGACATTTCCATAACTGCATGAAGTGCTGCGTCATGCTCCTGTAATCTGTCACAGGACGAATCAGGTCACGTCTCAGCGATGCATCACGTGCTTTCCTGGCCCAATAATAGAAAGCTCACATCATGTGCAGGCAGCTGTACTGGAGGAGCAAATACATGGATGCTGGGTTCACTTCCAGATCTAGAAATTGCTGACCTACGCTACCTGCTACTCTGAATCCAGGTCTATTTTGAAACTTTGTACATCTATATATTTCATACGAGCCACAGACAGCAGCAGTATTGCTTAGCTTGACACTTTATGGAACTTTTCCAAATATGCACACATACAGCTCTTAAAAAGAACTAGGTGGTAATAAGGCTTTAAAAAACTACTGGCTCAAGGTAGAGCAGGTGTCCTAACTCTAGAATTACTCATCTATTAAGAAAACAAATCTTTAGGATGTTCTGAGTCTTTAGAAAGAGAATATTTTTTAGTATCTATATAAATCTCATTCAAGGTCCTCTGATTTATTTTATGTAGCATTTTATTCCAAATCACTTTGCAAATGGAAATACATTTACTCAAAGGCTGGTGAATGCTTAAGTGTTAATACTGTGATACCTTGGTTCTGGTTGTTAATTTGTTCCAGAAGGCTTGTCAAGAACTGAAAACGATGAGTAACAAGCAAGTTTGTTCCCATAAAGAATAATATAAATTAAACGAATCTGTTCCAGACCCCAGAAAATCCCCCTGTATGAGGCATTCTATACATTAATGGAGCTGTATTGTACAGGAGCTCCTGATTTATGATGGGGATATGTTCAACAAATCTATCATAAGCTAAATGGATCATGAACTGATGAGTTTAACGAATATAGTCTGTACTGTTTCATAGGAGAGCCAATTACACATTTACATTAACCTACAGTTACCCAAAATCATTAACACAAAGCTTTTATAATAAAAAGTGTTGAAATCTCGTCATTTAGGACTGAAAGTGAAAAGTTAAAGCAAAACACTTACTCTATTGATGACCTCTAACTGCAGCCAATGTTCTGGAGCATTCAGTTCCTGTTTTCCTTTCGGTTGGCTCTTATAAACAACCTTTTCAGGACCTATGGAGACTTATTTGCACTAAGAATACAGTACTGTAGATAAAACACGATAAACACAGGGGAGATCTTCACTGAGTGAGAGCTATTGTGAATCTGAATCACTGAATCACGGTGTACTGAGTCATGAATCATGAATCAAAGTTTGGCTGAAACGAGTTCCACGGTTCGGCTCATACAAGTTTACGCAAGCACGCTGAAAAATATGCATATACTGTATAAACATAATATAAAATGCACAATATAATAGATAAACGTTATAAATCTATAAAGAGCTCTACAAGCACATAGTCCAGGTGTGTTTGTGCTGGAAGTGAACAAAATCAGATTCGAACCAAGAAGGACTAAATTGAAAACTTGCTGGATAGACTTTGCGCCAGATGTTGTGCAGAGAACCTAGTATGTGTGATTTCATACTCACAGACCATCTGTTCTACACAGTCCAATCAGGTACTGTATATATACAAGTCATTTGCTTGTTGTACCTCTTAAATTAAGTGTCATTTTGTATAGCTTTTCAACATGGAATCCAACAGCACACATATTTAACAATTCATAATAGTTTGGTCAATCTCAGGCAACTCTATTCTATTTTACTGTCATTGTTTCAGCATAGAGTTTGCAGCAGCACTGATATTATGGCATGTGCTTCCTAGTAGGTATGGTGTATTTTGGGTGGTTTTCATCAAACATACTGTTTGGATATCAGTCTTCAGAATTAGGTCTGCGTGGCACTTTTTCTTTCTTGACACACTGCTCTACAGGCCAGCTTAGTATAAAGCCTGTGTGATTGCATTCATTTTATCCAGCTGTATGACACAGAACATCATCAGACAGAGGAAGTGGCTATTCACCCTAAGTCCAATTTTAACAGAGGAAAGAAACGCACGTCCAGTTTTGAAAAAGAACATGAGTATATTAACACCGTCCTTCACACCGGGCAGAACAGCTCATCGAGAGCTTACAGGACGAGCAACAGGCTGCCTCTAAAAACATGGATATTAAAGAAAAGATCTGGTGGAATAGAACTGAAAGGCTGGAGAATGATGGAGATAAAGCTCACAGGGACTGGATGGAAGGGTTTGATTATTTACCCAAGTGCATTCTGATCTAATCTTTCCTCGTGTCTTTGTTTGTTTGTTTTTAAGTTGATGGTATGAAAAAGACACGGTGAAATCTCTGACACATTAAGAGAAGGGATATTAAAGAAAGCAGAGGTGGACAGGGAGTTTTCAGAGTGTTTAGACAAAAAAAACGTGACGCACTTGGTGTGAAGGTAATCACATCCATTTTTGTGTGAAAAAATCGGACTCGGTGTGAAAAGGCCACAAGTCTTTCCAGAGACACCAATACAAAAGAGATAAAATAAAATCTCTCATTTTCGGGAAGATCTCATTTCGGACAACATCTAAAAAGTGTATTTGAAGGTGTGATCAGTCATATATTATTTTTAAGTCACTCTCCTTTATTTCTAGCTTGGACCAGACTGAACCCCTACACAGTCATCCCTGCTCCACTCCTGCTCAGCGTAATCTACTCCAATATACCGGAAGGATTTCTGGACCTAATTCATCCTCACAGTGCTCTCCAGAGGCACCGCTCTGCACTCACTATAGAGAAGCAAAGCATCCACCAAGTCCCTGTTCTCCTCAGGAGCCTAGCGACCCATGTGCTGGCACAAATAACCCTCATTCACACTCGGCGGGGTGACAGAGGAAAGTGCCGGTGAAAACAGGTTCAAATGAAACATGGATGTGACTCTGTAAGCAAAGTTAATGAGGACAATTAAGCAGCCAACGAAGGCCCTGTCGAGGTGGTGAGGCAATACCTGTAACACAAAACACAAAATCTATGAATAATAATGGGAGTTACCAATAGGGAATTATGATTGCAGACCAATTACTCCAGTTACTGCAGTTAATGCAGAGCGGGCCCGTATACGGGCCCGCTAGGGGCGCTCCTGCAAATTTGCAGTAAATAGTCTTAATTATTTAAAACACAAATTCTTAAAACACAATCTCAAAAGATTTAATACTATCATGACTACCTGCATACCGATTTTCAACCGTCTACATGCAGCCATTCGCCCGAAATCACGTACCAAACACTTGTTACCAAACACGTCCGCCATCTTGTTTGCGCAAAAAACATACAACTATTTTGCCTTATAAAACATACTTAGGATGTAAAATAACTTTTTATTTTATCATAGAAAATTCACTTACCGTCTAAACAAGTCCATGATACCGTTACATTGCCGATAAATCGTCAGTAAAGTCCTTTTTTTCCATGGTTATGTGGGTGCGTAAAATCCATTCGCTCAGACGCACGCTCTTCTTTGGACGTTTTCCATTACACAAAACACATTTTCCCTTGAACGAGGCTGCTTTATGTTCCCTGTATCCCTTTTCTACTTCTTTACCTGGTTGGTTCGTTCTTCAAGAGCCTGTAGCGGTATTGGCGCAGCTGTTTACCGCACGACCCACCTTCCTCACCAGCCAGCCTATGCCTAGACATATATGCAAATCTCTGGGTCTGTGTGCGAGCTGAGTGACAAAACTGTGCTCCAATGGAGAGCTAAGAGCCTACGGCTCAGATATAGACCGGCCCCAGCACGCTCTCACACACAGCGCGGGGGGGATGGGTGCTAATCCTCTCACTCCATGCGTCTTGCACAATGGAGAGGCCTTTCCTGCTGGATTTCTTTAGTTACAAACCAAATAACACTGAATTGTGACTAATATTTGTTTGTTCTATTACAGAAGACATAAAAAAACTTGCAACCACTTGATTTATAGTGACAGGCTTCTTTTTATTTGTCTTTTTAGAGGCTGTGGCAAATTTTGAGACGAATGATGACCCTTGATAAAAACCTGTGTAACTCTGAACACTTTGTTGTATCTGTTCCAAATTTTTTATTTAGCTTCACAAGTCCCTGCTGAAACAGAAAATGTGCAGCATGGGAAATGTTCAATCACCAGCATCCACACACAAATTATAATCTCAAAAAATTATAGGCGTTTTTTGATTTTCGCCATTTTTTTTGCATTTAATCTTCCCAAATGTAACCTAAATGATGAAAATAGAAGACTGGAGGTGAATAAATATGTTGGCCCAAGTGTTTACTTCAATTTGAGCCCTGAATGATCATTGTGCTATATGTAAAACCACTATTAAATTTGATAGTGGTCGTTCATTACTGCAGCAAAAGGTTAAGGGAAAAACAGCACTGATAATGTCAAGTCAAGCCAGAATTATTTATACAGTGCTCTTTACAACAGAAGATTGTCTCATAAGCAACTAGGCCCATATTAAAGATGTGAACGTGCATGTGCATTACATTGAACATTATTTTAATAAGTGCAAAATTAAGACCTGTGGCAGAATTTCAACCTGCCTGTCAGCGTGGTGGGTTAGTTCACATCTTTGGGGCTTAATGGAGGTGAGCAGAACGATGTCGATTAAATGGTCTCAGTCATATTCATATTGATCAGTAAGTGGTCGTGTTACCGACAGTCATGCTTGAGCAGAAAGCGGGAGATGAACATTAGAAGTTGGTACAGAGCAGAGCTTTATTAAGAAACTTACAAACACTGGAGAACTGAGAGTGAAAACGAAACTCAGATCTGGGCCTACAGAGTCCACAAACAAGCCAAAACACAGCAAACAGGAAGGGGGCGATATGAGCACGAGGAAGAGGGAAACCGATTTCGTAACGGCGTGAATCACACAGAAGCAAAACATACTCAAGTCACACCAAGCAAAGGAAATGCAGAGTTTAAATAACCGAACTAATGAGACAGAAATTAAACAGCTGAACTAAATCAGAAAGTCAGAACATAAACAAAGTTGGCGCAACATACAGGTATGACATGGAAGGAGTGATGGATGCTGGGAAGTGTATTCCGGGAAGGTTGTGTACAGTACAGACCTCCTTTTTGTTGAATTACTGAGCTATTTTAAACCCAGAATGTCTGGTATTAAGGTTAACGGCACTAAAAGATCTCTATAGGAAGCAATGAGCCAGAACAATGGACACTAAAATGGAAGTAAGAGATCAGGAGTTGGAGTTGGATGCTTAGGCTAAATATCCTGTACATACAAACTTTTGGACATGCAAACCCACTCTCAGAGGTCCCAACATTGGCAGCTTGACTTTGCTGGGATTTGAACCTTCAACGTTCTATTTAATCCAGTACCCTAACTGCTACACCACCACTTATAGAGCTGCATGAGCATATAACATTATAGAAAACTTTTGTTACAGAAACTTTTACACCCCTGGTCTGATGAGTTAACAAAAAATGAACAAAACTTAGTTTGACCAGAGGGTCTGCCTAAGACAAAATTCCTACGATAAGAGCTATAAATAAACTAACCCAGACTGGATCCAGAGGTCAGTCCAGGTGTAGAACTAGAATATGATATGCATAATGGTTAACCTTTCAGGCTTTTGGTTGTCAGTATGCACACCGTATGTGCTACCATGATAATAGGTCACATAACTCAATCAGATCATCTGCTGAAGTGTGCAGTTCTTGGGCTCTGCCATAATTCCTTGATGCACACAGGTGCATTACTATGCAGCACTGCCAGTGCTTCTGTACAGCTGATCTGAGAACAGCTGGGACTGAGTCCTTTGGGATGTTCAGGTTCAGTGGGTCAGTGTGAGCTGAGAGAAAGGACACTGTTTGTCTTAATTAGCAGGCTGAAGCAGCACAGCTGTCTGCTCACGTCAGGAAATGGCAAATTTGTATCAGATTATGGATGAGCCGGACTCCTCTGGGTGAATTTGCTGTCTGAGGCTCAACTGAACTCTTCATCTGCTGCATGATGGCAAGGCAATCCAGTAGCCCTCCCTAAACAATCCCCGACAATTTGCAAAATAAAGTCTCGGCTGTCAGGGGAAATACACAATGCAGACACTTTCTAAATTGCAGCAGCATAATAAAGAGGAAAAAAAACAGGTGTGTGCTTTCACCTGATGCGTTTCTTTTCACATAATATTATCAGCTTAAATGAAAGAAATGGAAATGAAAAACTCATCAATATCTCACAGGAGCCAAGCTGAGAACTCATCCAAAAAAAATGTTTTTATAATAATTGTATATTTTCTCTTGCCCAGTGGAGGTACAGTAGATTTATTTATTTATACGGCTAATGAAAAAAACTAATTAAATGAACTAAATTCATGAATGAAATTACTAATACTGCTAGTAATAGTAATAATAATAATAATAATAATAATAATAATAATAATAATAATAATAATAGGGCAGCATGCTGGCACTATCAAGATCTCTTTCTCTCTACAGATCAAATGCTTTAGTTCAGTTGGCATTAGTTCTTGCCCTGTGCTGCATCCTCTTGTCAGTTTGTGCCTGTACCTCTGTGGTGTTTGTTTTTGTTTGTTATTGTATCAAGCTCTGTGTTTGGAGTTAGTGTAGCACCTTTTCCATCTGTGTCTGGCTTAATAGTCAGAACCTGGTTAGTAGAGTTGAGGGAATCATCAAATAATTTGACTCAATTCAGACTCAGACTAATTTCAGAATGGGAAAGCTTCAGGTTTACATGACTCAGACAGTAATCGGATTTCTACTTTGCAATCAGCCAGTAGTCTCACAGAAAGTGGAGATGCAAATTTTAAACTTTAAGTTTGAGTAATCAGATTTGTCATTTTCTCGTGTATATACTGAATTTCCGTCTCCACAAAGTGTTCAATAGCCGTTTCACTGCCGGTAATTCCGTGGCGCAGAAAAATAAAACCGAGTCTTTAGAATAGAGGGACCTAGCAACCATGACGGGTTAGGGTCGTACATGCACAGACTGAAAAATATGATTGGAAATCAGATAACTGTTATAGAGTGTTGCTTGAAAGTTTGTGAACCCTGTAGAATTTTCTGTATTTCTGCATAAATATGACCTAAAGCATCATCAGATTTTGACACAAGTCCTAAAAGTAAATAAAGAGAACCCAGTTAAACAAATGAGACAAAAATATTATACTTGGTTATTTATTTATTGAGGGAAATGATCCAATATTACATATTAGTGAGTGGCAAAAGTATGTGAACCTTTGCTTTCAGTATCTGGTGTGACCCCCTGTGCAGCAATAACTGCAGCTAAACGTTTCCTGTAGCTGTTGATCAGTCCTGCACACCGGCTTGGAGGAATTTTAGCCCATTTCTCCGTACAGAACAGCTTCAGCTCTGGGATGTTGGTGGGTTTCCTCACATTAGCTGCTCACTTCAGGTCCTTCCACAACATTTCGATTGAATTAAGGTCAGGACTTTGGCTTGGCCATTCCAAAACATGAACTTTATTCTTATTTAACCCTTCTTTGGTACAACAACTTGTGTGTTTAGGGTCGCTGTCTTGCTGCATGACCCACCTTCTCTTGAGATTCAGTTCATGGACAGATGTCCTGACATTTTCCTTTAGAATTCTCTGATATCATTCAGAATTCATTGTCTCATCAATGATGGCAAGCCGTCCTGCCCAGATGCAGCAAAACAGGCCCAAACCATGACACTAACACCACCATGTTTCACAGATGGGATAAGGTTCTTATGCTGGAATGCAGTGTTTTCCTTTCCTCCAAACATTACGCTTGTCTTTTAAAACTAACAAAAGTTCTATTTGGTCTCATCCATCCACAAAACATTCTTGCAATAGCCTTCTGCTCGTCCATGTGATCTTTAAGCAAACTGGCAGACGAGCAGCAATGCGCGTTTTGGAGAGCAGTGGCTTTCTCTTCAACCCTGCCATGCAAACACCATGGTTGTTCAGTGTTCTCGATGGTGGGCTCAGAACATTGACATTATGTCCAATGTGATAAGGCCTTCAGCTGCTTAAATTACCCTGGGTCCTTTGTGCCTCGCCGACTATTCACGCCTTGTCTTGGAGTGACTTGTTGGTCACACTCCTGGGAGGGTACAGTGGTCTTGAATTTCCTCCGTGGTACTGTTACACGAATCTTTTGTTCGCGAGGTCCTGAAGAACAGTCCGGACATCTAGGCTACGCTTGTTACAAACAATTTATTAAAACACAATGGTCCTGTGAATATATCTTAGAGCTAAGCCGATCGGTTGCCCTTCCTCCTACAAGAAGACAAAAAAGAAAGAAAAGATAGGCTCCTCCTTCACTATGATGGAGGCCAATGAATGTGCTAGAAATCCAGGCTCCCCTCCCCCTTAGGCAGGAATCTGAAGGTTCCCTAGCCAGGGACCCAGGGGCCCAGGGAGGCGCCATTTTGAACAAAGGACCACGTGGTTAAAACTTCCCATATTGAATTTGCGTTTATAAGTTCCGAAAACCCTAACAATCCCCCCTTGAAAGTATCTTAATGCTTTCACATTACCTTTTAACTTTAAGTTAAGTGTTTCTAGGTTTCAGGAAAAAAGAGCAACCGTCCGCAACCCCCAATTTAATCCATTCTGACTACATGGCCTCTGGGCTGAATTTGTACAATAAAAGGTATCTAAAAATCAAAAGGCTGACAGTTAAACTAAAGGAACTGTACCTTTCGCAACAGCTCCTAACCCCTAACAAAACAAACAAACAAAAATAATAATTAAACAAAACTAAAAGTAGGAGACAAAAATAGAGTAATTTTAAAATTAGGAAATCCTCCACTGGACAGAGCTGCAGATAATCAGAAGGGGCCCATAGCTCCTGTTTCTCTGCACAGCTTACTGGCCCATGGGTTCTTCCCCGTCGGTCTTGCCTGTTTCCGCTGCGGTACAAACATTCCAACAAAGAAACACAAAATAACCTTCATAAAAATAGCAGCGCATCAAACATACATACACCATAAACAATCCTGAACTAACCCCTTGAGTTTTGTAGCTGAACTATGTGTGTTGTACTTAACTAGTGTTTTCAAAGATGATCTATGTGTCTGCGACCTATATGTTTATGTTTTGCCCTCCTAGTCTAACCAAATCCCTCTTCTTTTTCTGTTCCTTTGGCTTCACTGGACTCCTCTTCCACATAGTCGGCTTTATTGCTGTGGTTTGTTCCGTGTGGGCAGGTCCAGTTGGTGGCCCTTTTGTCCCTTGGAGTGGGACTTCCAGTTCCCACGAAGTCTGCCTCTGCCCGTTCTTCTCAGTCTCTTTCCTTCATACCGGTGTATGATCAGCAACGTTGGTCGTCTCTCCTCGCCTTGTCTGGTCGGTTTTATACCTTTAAATAAGCAGAGTTAGTAGCACTTATGTCACTTGAAGTGGGTCTTAGACGAATCTGCAAACACCATCTGGACGACTGGTGGACCTTGTCCCCCTCTGCTTCCTCTACTCACTACCTCTGCTACAAATCTTCATTGTGTGACTCATCAACTATATGCCCCTGTGAGAGCCACGACTCTGTACATCACCCTTCTGCTTAAAAATCGGTACGAGTACACTTCTCCTCCATTTCTCCGGCATACTCTCGTTCACCAGAATTCCATTGAATGATCTAGTCAAGAACACCACTCCCAGCTCTCCTAGACTTTTCCATATCTCAACCGGTATGTCATCAGGTCCCACTGCCTTTCCGTTCTTCATCCTTTTCAAAGCTTTCCTCACTTACTTTGTCCTTGCTGATCTTTGCTACATCCTGTTCCACAATTTCTACACCCTCCACCTTCTTTCTTTCATGTTCTCAGCTTTCTCACTGACTTCGCCTTTCTAATCTTTGCTACATCTGTTTCCACAATTTCTAAGCCATCCAACTTCTTTGCCTTTATGTTCACCGCTTTCCTCACTTCCTTCGTCCTTTCTCATCTTTGCACATCCTGTCCCACATTTTCTATGGCCATCCCCAACCTTCTTTGTCTTTCATATTCTACATTCTACTACCCATTCATCTGGGAGCCCTTTCTTATCACCCAAAACCTTTCTCAGCTTCTCTCTGAACTCCCACGACATTCTCTTTTCTTCAACTTCAACCAGAGCCATCCTGCACATCACCAGCCTATGCTGTCTAGCTACACTCCTCCCCTGCCCCTACTTACAATCACAATCTCTTTTAAGCAACCTCTTCTACAGAGAATGTGTCTACCTTATGTGCTCCTCCCTCTTTGAAATATGTGTTACCCACAGCCATTTCCATCACTTTGTAAAATCCCCAACACTGTCCTCTAGGTTCCTAACCTTAACAGCAACCTGCCCATGCACTTCCTCATCTCCTTTATTACCTTCCCCATGACCACTTATCTGCCACCAATCACAGTCCTCTCCTCCCCCTGGGAATGCTCTCAACCCACTTCATCTAACTCCCCCCAGAAAACTCTCTCTCCTCTAATTCCAGCCAACTTGTGGTGCCCCAATCACTACAACATTCACCATTACAGCCCCAATGTCCAGCTTCCAGACATTTATCCCGTCTGACACCTTTTCACCTCAACGCCATTCTTTACATAGTCCTCCTTAAGACCACCCAACTCCCAGTTCTCTTCTAATCCACACATGGTAGAATAGTTTTAAACCCTGCCACCAATGCATCGAGCCTTGCTAACCTTACAGTTTTTTTTTTTTTTTTAGGAGCAATGTTGAATGTTTACTGAAGCAGGTGTCACTAATCTTTAAAACGCCTAGCCATTAGATATGTAACGCACTGAAGGTCAGGAATGTTACTACTCCATCCGATTTTACATAGTCCTCCTTCAGGACCACACCAACTTCATTTCTCTTCCTATCCACACCATGGTAGAACAGTTTAAACCCTGCACCAATGCATCGAGCCTTGCTAACCTTACAGTTTTGTCCCTGTACTATAAGATCCAATTTTGAGCTATGATATTGGAGAATTTGTCTTGCCTCATTCCTCCCCCCTTTCTGAAAAAGAACAGCATTTACAATGCCGCCTTTTTCAGAGAGATCCAGAATAATTCAAAATAATGTTGAAACCATTTATCTAGGTTTAGTAATTCAACAAGATCTGTTAAGGCATATCGTGGTGTGCTATGAAAACGGAGATCGGGGATCTCTTGTCTGGCAGCGGTTAACAGATCTTGTGCATAATGTCTACATGCAATTAAAAAGTGTGTGTGTGTATGGTGTGTGTGCGCATATGTGTGATTGAAGCCAAATTCACAGTCATGTTGTGTGGTTATTTTGGCTTGGACCATGACACTGTTGAGTAGGTGCATTGCCTTGGATAAATCCCTGTATCAGGATTTCGATTGTTTCCAATCGCCTGATAACTTCAGCTAATTGGTCATTATAGGGCTTGTCGTGATGTGCCGGAATGTGTTCTCTAAATTTCAAGAAATCACGTCCCCTGTTTGATATTAACGTCAAAATTTTCACCATTGTGGCCAGTCATAGTTTTAATTACAGCAATTCGTGATTGGGTGGTGTCCTTTGTCAAGATGGAGTTAGGAATACACTCGGGCCTTGGAAAATTTGAAACCAATATGTTGCTGTTTATATGACAATTTGGACTTTTCCCCTGAGCAAATGTTGACGTGCAGGCCTGGGCCTGTCCATCTGTTCCAGCCAATCTTAAATCCACAGCTGGATACAGCCGAGCGGTACCATCTCCAGCGGTTCTTGCTCAGGTTGCTACTAGCAGGAAATTCTAACACATTGTCAACGTTACCTGGGTTCTCAGGACTTTGTGAGGATGTGTCAGATCCGAAGTGTTTGTTTGAGTGCCAAAATGGGGATTCCGACACTATTGCAACACTGTTCTAGAGTGGCGGCATATTTTTGGTTTTTATTGAGTGCGAAATGCACATCTGCCAATTGCTGGTCGAATATTTGTGATTGCCGTGCCCAATTTTGTTTATCATATTCAAAGCCATTAATTTTGGTTCGTTGACTCTGTATTAATTCAGTTCTAGGATGCTGTGTGTCACGCATGTCTTCTAATCAGTCTCATATTCCTCTGCCGTGGCTTTGAAATTTCGGCAGAGTAAGAAACCGATAGCGGACAAAAGTTGATGCTGCTTAACTTTAGGTTTGCCTACTGAATTTGCAAATTTGTTGGTTGTGGCTAACCTATATCCAATTGATGTGTACCACTGATAAATTTCTTCTACGTTGGCTCTTAAGCTCAAGCCCTCAGCATTTAGTTGGACCAAAGTATCCTGTACTTCGTCCTTCCAGGCTGAATGGAAGTCGCTGTGATCTGCCTTATTCTTTCCCTGTGATATTGTATGTGTAAGAGCTATTTCTCAGTTACGTGTTTGAGAGTCTGCTAACCTGTTAGGTATTCCGACCCGTGCTATAAATGTGTAAGAGGTGCGCCTCTCTTTCCCTATCGCTAAAAGGAGATAAACCTTTACTTACCTCAGAAGAGACTATAGACATAGAGAAATAACAGCATTCCTTGACGAGCGGAGTTCACTTCAGCCATAATTTGTGGGTTAAGTCCTGTTAAAACACTTAAAATGCTTCTGATTTAAAGTGAAGGAGTTTAGAAGTGGCTGGTTGGAAAGTAGGTTTGTGAAATGTGAAAAAAAGTGAGAACTATCTCCCTTTCCATGTCTCTACCTTTTACTGGTGTGGTGTCTTTAGTCCTATTAATAACTACATGCTGCAATTGTCCTGCTGTTAGATCTACCATTTTGGTTTTTAAAATTGGCATCAGAGCCTTTATTAATTTTATTCTCTTTTATTATTATTAAATTTTATTTTATTTTATTTTATTCTATTTATTTATTTATTTATTTTTTTCTTTGTTGAAGGTTTAGTTATGACTTGGAATGAGAAACAATCTAATTCACGACTAGAGTAGGACTATCCCAATTCATAACATATATAAACTATAATGACTTCAGCTAGGTATATATTAGTCTAAATGCACTATAATGCATTAACTACTATTAACATCTGCTAAAGCCACAGTGTTCCAAATAATAACCTTTAATTACTACAAGCATTAACCTTCAAGCAACTTACGATAACGTATAATGTATCCTCCTTAACTCTCTTACCATTAAGGAATGCACCCATTCCGTTAATCTCTCATATTTAAAAGTTGAATTATTTTACTCCTTCACAATGAAGAATAATTATAATGGCCGCCGGACATAATATAACACAAACTACAGAGCTCACACACAAAGGACAATATAGTCGATACCGGAAGTACCACAGAGAACAAACCCACACACAAACAAAGGAAAAATGGCCGACACAGTAACAAAGATGCCGACACAGAAGTACACAAACAAAGGAAAAAGGTGCGACCACAGTAAGACAACAAATCACACAAAACACAAGATGCCGACACAGGAGTACACAAAACAAAGGAAAAATGGCCGACACAGTACGACAACAAATCACACACAAACGCAAGATGCCGACCACAGGAAGTTACCACGACAACAAACACACACAAACAAGATGGCCGAATAGGAAGTACTCCGACAGAGAAAACATGGCCGACACAGTAAACAACAAATCCCTGACTTAAACTATTTTGAACCAAATTTAGAATTTAGATTAATTCAGCGAACCCCGCTACCAGAGACAGACAGGTTCGGATTTTAGAACCCCAACTTTGTAGGATCACCGCTACCAAAACGACAGATCCTACCGAATCCCGCGCACCAAAAACAGACAGATTCTGGATTTTAGAACAACCAATATTTGTAGATCCCGCCTACCAACACAGACAGATTCTCCCAAATCCCTCTACCAAAACAGACAGATTCTACTTAAACCCAACGGTGGTCGACCCAATGGGCGCTTGTACAGAAATCCCGCTACCAACAACTCTTCTACACAAGCCCATGGTGTCGGAACACATGGCGCCTTGTACAGTTTATTTAGACCGGTCTGGTTCGAACTCAGCAATCAGGAAACATACATTTTAGCTCTAGCATATATTCACAGTTCCAAACTATCTAATAATACTTTAGTAATTTAATCGGACACTTACGGACTCTGAGATTCATTTAACACCCAGTACGCTAAATAATAAATGCAACTTAATCTATACAGAGAACATCTGTTTACCTTGTGTAGGCGCGCCTTGTACTGAGTACAAAAGAGTTCCAGAGTTCAGGTCCAAGCTTGGTCAAGCTGAATCTATGTGCTGTTAATTCAGGCCTTTTGAACCATCCTCTGCTACCATTTGTTACGACGAATCTTTTGTTTGCGAGGTCCTGAAGAAACAGTCGGGCATCTAGGCGACTCTTGTTACAAACAATTTATTTAAAACACAAAGTGGTCTGTGAATATATCTTAGAGCTAAGCCGATCGGTTGCCCTTCTTTCCTGCAAGAAGACAAAAAAGAAAGCGAAAGAGAAAGAGAAAGAGCCCGCTCGTCTCTGAGCGAATGCTTTTGTTTCCCATCTAGGCTCCTCCTTCACTACTAGTGGAGCCAATGAAATGTGCTAGAAAGTCCAGGCTCCGCCTCCCCCCTTAGGCAGGAATCCGAAGGTTCCCTAGCCAGGGACCCAGGGGCCCAGGGAGGCGCCATTTTGAACAAAGGATCACATGGTTAAAACTTCCCATATTGAATTTGCGTTTATAAGTTCCGAAAACCCTAACAGTACACAATCTGTCTGACTGTGAATTGGTGGAGTCCAAACTCTTTAGAAATGGTTTTGTAACCCTTTCCAGCCTGATCAGCATCAACAGCTCTTTTCCTGAGGTCTTCATGAAATCTCCTTTGTTCGTGCCATGATACACTTCCACAAACATGTGTTGTGAAGAGCAGACTTTGATACATCCCTGTTCTTTAAATAAAACAGGGTGCCCACTCACACCTGATTGTCATCCCATTGACTGAAAACACCTGACTCTAATTTCACCTTCAAATTAACTGCCAATCCTAGAGGTTCACATACTTTTGCCACTCACTAATATGTAATATTGGATCATTTTCCTCAATAAATAAATGACCAAGTATAATATTTTTGTCTCATTTGTTTAACTGGGTTCTCTTTATCTATTTTTAGGACTTGTGTGAAAATCTGATGATGTTTGAGGACATATTTATGCGGAAATATAGAAAATTCTAAAGGGTTCACAAACTTTCATGCACCACTGTAGACAAATGTAGAAAAAACTCCTAACATGGAAGTTTGGATGCAAGGATTATTTTGCCCTTTTTTTTAATTATTTTCTGTAGTACCCTTACATTAGCCAGTAGCCTGTTTAGCATGTGTGTTTGTTGATTAGCTTAGCAGTTTCTTCCTTGGTTCTGTGTTTGTCTTTGTCCAGTGTTCCTCGTTGGCCTGTTGTTAACTCCTCCCTTTTCTCTGCCTTTCTGACCAAGCGTGACAGCTGTCCTATTTAACTGCTGCATTGTTGGGAAAAGTGTTAGGCCCTCGTGGCTAACGTTAGGGTGTGTTACAATACTGTTCAGCGTAAGGTTCAGTAGCTGCTTATGCAGTGTGACACGTCAACACAGGATGACAGAGGGAAGCAAATTCCCCCATCCAATTTACGAGCCTGAACTTTACACCCGCTTTGACGGGACTGGATCCACCACCACGTTACTTTCCTCTGGCGTTCCACCTTCCATCTCTCTCTGCCCTTACTCTGACAGCGCCGTTCCGTGATGCTCTCTCTCTCGCTCCGCTCTTGTACTCTGAAAACTCCCGATGCTCAGTCTAATCAAATGTCAACAGGATTTCCTCCTGCCTACACTATTTTCTCTCGGTTCTTTGCACTACTGATGGCTGCGATGCTGCACGGCTGCTGAACGATGGGAGCCGTAATGTGTTTCTTGCTGAGTAAATAAAGGGACGGCTCCCATTCCGTGAGACTGTGGCTCAGATTAAACCTCACTGTGGTGAAGTGATCATCACATCACTCTCAGGCGACATGATGAACAGAAGAGGACATTTCAAATCTTGGAACACTGATGGGTTATGTACGAACAGAACAATCGCAAGCAGGACTAAATGTACATGTGGAGAAGAGACAAATAAGAAGGTTAAATGAAAACAAACATTTTTCGGAAATATATGCACTTTTCTGCAGTCTGCCCATTTGTCTTCAAACATGCTTTATTACCCAATTGCACAGGCAGGCGACTGGGGCAATAAGAATAATTCTGTTGGGGTCGACAGTGCACTAGATCCATCTTACACTAATGCTCTCGCCCTTTTGCTGGTGAAGCATTACATTTATTCACTACGCCGATGCTTTTAGCCAAAGAGCATGTGTGCAGATATGGGTAATGTAGTGATAGTGAAGGACAAAGACAAAAAAATAAATTAATAAAACATTTATAAAATAACACAAATATTAAAATAACAAATAAATAAATAAAGTAACAATAAAGATAATTCCCTATTATTAGTTTTTTAATACTTAAATATTTTATTGTATTTGTTATTCTTTTGTAATTTATTTTATTTTTATTTTGCAACTCTAATTTGGAATTTTAGATAGAATTAAATAGAAATTTGAAATACAATTTTGATTTCACTTATTGGTTCCTACTAACACATTTTTGCTTCAAATACACGGCCATAATTAGTAAAAAAAAATCCAACTTTATGGACTTATCGGTCAGGACATCATGCATTCATGTACGTCATTACATAGTTTTGTATTGATACTCTCCACTAGAGCATTAGAGGAAGATAGACACTCAAAAGTTTGGCTCCACACTGAGAAAGCAAAAAGGTGAAATGCTAAATGTGTGGAAACTTGATCTGTTGTACCTCCAACATGGCAAAACATCCAAGGAACCAGAATGATATTGAGCTTCAGCAGTGTATCAGGTTCAACTGACTGTGCTGCTCTAGCCCAAAGTCTGTGTTAGACAGAGAACCCAAGGAAGGTTTCTTTCTTAGGAGAGACCCAAGAAAACCAAACTTCTCTGTTGTTACTAGTGATAAGTAAATTACTAACCTGTGAATCAAAAGGAAAGCAATCATTCATACGTTAAGCTTTTTTCTTCCCATTTAAATCTATTAAAAATAAAAATCTTAAAGCAAAAGTGATTCCTTTCGCTTTGGACCCCATGGTCATCATTTCAGCAGTAGAGATTACTTATGATCAGTAGTAACTGAGAGAATTTGGTGTTTATAGGTCACCCCTTTAGTACATTAAGCCACATTAAGCTTTCTGCACTCATTGACAAAAAAGAAAGCACCTTGATAGAAATGTCGGATTGCTGCAAATCTCAGCATGCAGTTCTATCTAGCATGCAGGTGTGGTCTGATTAGGCACTGGGTCTTGCCACAAGGGGGAGCAAAAGTGCAAAGGAAGTGTTTGACAGAGACATTCCTGGGACACTCTTGCTGTTTGTGGGTTATCAAGCTGAAAAATGCAGTTGGAAGCCCTGCCATGAGATGCAACACATGGTCGCAGGATGTTAGTGTCTCTTGTATCTCTACTAGGGGTGACTTAGTGTCATACACGATGGCTCCCCAGATCATTACACCAGCAGCTGTGGCAGTGTGTCACTCCACAGCACATGCAGGATTTAAGCACTCATCACAAGAACTCCATGCTCGAACCCAACCGTCATCGGATCCCAAACAGAACCTGGGTTCAACGTTAAAGCCGATACGGTCCCAGTCCATAACAGTCCAGGTTTCTCGTTCACAACGCAACTGCAAGCGAAGGTGATCATGGCTGGCTGCCAGTGGTAGGACATGTAATGTATAGCGTATGTGTTGTGTAGATGCATGAGTGAAACACGTAGCGAGAGAGCACCTCAAATCAAAACAGGAAAAAACAAATTGTTGAACTTCTGTACTAAAATGTTTCACATGCTTAATGAGGCCGGTGTGGATTCCAGAACTTGTTACAAATCAAACACGTGTCCAGTTTAAATTGAACAGGATGATTTATCGCTCAGTCAGATTACAATCAGAGTTTACTGGAAGTCATTGAGGAATTCTTTCAAAGGCAGTCCTTAGATTTGATCTCCCAGACTCAACCACTCCTTCCTTACCTCCAGCATTAAACTTTCAAGGGCAGCCATAATGAGGACACTCAGAGCCACGTGTTCATTAATGTAATATTAGCCGTGTGTCCTGAATGAATTGTGGCCCTCGTTTTTGCTACATGAGTCGTGTTTAAGGGGAAAAGTTTGAAAGTGCGAGGCGTCCAAAACCTCACGGCTGCTGTTTATTCCAGTCCAGTGTTTCACTGCCTTCAAGTTCCGCTGATATGAAACTCAGAGAAGGACCAGATTTGCCAGACCTGAGTCATTACTTACATGCTGAACACCTCATTATTTACAGGTACATGTCATATTTCCATGCAACATCCACAACCGCAGTCACCCACACCCACTCTGCTCTGAATCTGTGGCACCTCGCTGTGGGTTTATTCACCGAGTTCTCTGCTTCCTGCTCTACAGCTCTGTTCCAAGCTGCTTCCATTCTTACAGCATCATATAGAAACTATTTATAGGTTTGAAGTCTAAGTTTGTTCTCACTGAAGGACAAAAGATGTCTAAAGTCAGTCGTTGAAGGTTTATGCCAAATTATGGGCATCCCTCTTCAAATGACTACAGGACACAGTAAGCAAAACCAGACATTTAACTGAATTCAATTATGTACCGAGAACTTAAAAGCACTAGTAGATCATTTGGAAAGGAATCCATACTTGTTCACATGTGAAATTATATCCATAAAAATACTATATATCATACAGTATTTTGTTACCTGCAATGATTGTGTCTTCACTTCGAGATCCATGAAAATGTAAATTAACCAGGGGTGCCTATACTTTTGAATAAGACTTTATTGTGGTACTGCACAATCATAGGATTTCAATGAACAACCATCACTGAACAGGGTGGTTTATGATGCCAGATATCAGCAACCTACAAAGCAGTCTTGAGGACCCTTCCTAGGAGGTATAACCCCCATTCACACCTCAACCTATGTGACTCTAATGGCTCACACGATGGCAGGGTGGGGCAACCACTCACTAACGGGTCACACCTTGGCCCCAGTGACCCTAACGACTCATGTATTGCCAGGGTGGGTCAAGGACAAAAATACAAAACATCTTCACGAACCAAGAAGTCGTTTAGTTGCCTTCAACTCAATGCTAGAGTCTAAAATGACCTGGATGACTGAGAACTTGCACCCACCTCTGCCAGGCTGCCTCTGTTGGGTTCTTGCATCAGGTCCTTAACCCACAATTGCTTGGACTATAAGTCGCTCTGGAAAAGGTTGTCTGCTATATGTAAGCAGTTTGCATTTTGATGCCATTCATTTTTTCTCCTAATGAATTGATAATCTATTAAAAAAACAACCACAATCCCAATTTCCTAGTAAACCTGATGGATGCAGCGCTCTGTTGTATCTGTTTCTCGGTGTTTATGCAAGACATGAAGAGCAGGAAGATCTGAAGAGCTTTCCTCTAGATCACGGGAAATGCCCAGTGGCATACTTGCAGGTTCTTTTGTCTGGTGAATGCTGTGCTTTGGTTCTCCATTTCAACCGTGGTGTGATGTTCATCCCTCGCTCAGGACCTCGGAACAGCATGTTGTCAGAACGGACTCGGGGCTTTGTGATGCTGCCAGCATGGTTTTTGAACTCTTACTCTGCAACAGCATGTCACCAAGCCCAGGAATTCCTCTTTAAAAGGCTTGTGTAATAGGATTGGAATGGGTGTGAAATGTAGGTCAATGGGATTGTGTAGAAAATGTGGCCATCCAAACTGGTGATAAAGAGAGGATGTGTCACAAATGCACTAATTTAAAAAAGCAAAGACTTGTCATTGACCGCAGCTATAAATTGCTTATTGCTTACAATATTCATGTTGTTTGGGCAGTGCAAGAAATATGGAAGCATGATTTGCATACACAGGAGGAAATGTCCATGCATGCATTAAATAGGTATGCATTTAGAAATGTCCATGCCTTCAAGTGTAGGAAATGGAAACATCCTGAAAATGTGTATGCAAGCACAAGCTGTGGATACTTCCACACATGAAAAGCACATGTCTTGGAACATGTGCATGTAGAGGTAAGTGTAGAGTGTTTGCATGCATGCAAATAGTGTATGCATCTGGATGGTGCAAATCAGGAATTGCTGCAAACAGATCATAGTGTTGCCACTGTGGCAAGCCAAAAGTGGCAAAAAGGCAATTTGCAGGCCACATTTGGTGCATTATTATTCATTCCGGATGTGCTGATGCATTAGTAACAAGTGTGTATTTTAGGTTAACCGTGAGCTGCCCCCTGATCTGATCCTTCATCTCCTCCACAGTCTGGGTTTGAGGATCAGTGTCTCTGTGTGTGGTTCTGTCCTCCTACTCCAATAACAGTTCATTCTGCAGCATACAGTTGCCACATCCACCCACCTCGCTCTTTCCCGTTCTCCCACTCATCTTCTTATCCTCGGTTCTTTTTTCAGCACATCTGTCTCTTTCTGTATAAAGGAACAGATTAGCTTCAAACAAATATTCTGTACCATTTTTACTACTGCATGACAGGACAGCTGGTGTGCATACTTAGTATTAATAAAGACAAAAAAAACACTGCTTCCAGCAGATGCTTAAAGCAGATGCTTCATTAAGACAGAGCATAAACAAATCCAGCCATAAATCCATCAATTCCATCAGTGTCAACACAACCTGTCAGGACAGGACTGCCAAGTGTTTAAAGGCTTTATCTAGAAACAATGTCAGCAGAAGAACTATTCATCAGAACCTTTGTGGATTGAGTTTCCATTGCTGAACTGCTGAACACAAACATAAGACCAATTTGGACCCTGGGAGACATTGGTAGGAGTAGTGTAAAGGAAACTTATTGGACTCTGGGGTAGTGGTCAGTTTCTTAGAGTGATAAATCCTGATGCACTATTGTGGTTTGAATGATTATTCTGAGTTTGGTGGATGCTAGTGTCAGAATGAGGTGTGCCAGAGAGCCATATCATACCTCATAGCTCCCCTCTGACCATTTTCTCTTCCCACAGGGCTGTTGCTCTCTGCTCTGCATTTCTTACAAGTAGTCTTCTTCCTGTCTTTACACACTACCCTGGTTTCTCAACATGTTCTTGCGTGTTTTGTGTTAGCTTGGTCTCTTTGTCTAGCTCTGTTTTAGCATCTTTGTTATATTACTGTTCTGTATTTGTTAGCATTGTTTGTTTGTGTTGCATATGATCTTATGATATTGGTTTTTAGATTTTTAACTGTAGTCTGTTAGCACTTCTGTTAGCATTAGTGTTTTATTTTTCAGTTATTTTAAAATCATAATGGTATGTACTCTTTCATGAGAAAATATCCCTGCTTTAACAGTTGAGCGTTTTTACAGTACACACCTAGCCAGTGAACTATGAGGGCAAAAACCAACAACAACAACCAAAAAATCGTTCATGAATCATAATCAAGGTATAATACAAGACACGATTTGATTAATCGTGACATTGATTTCTGGTAATATCGTCCTGCACTAGGGCCAACAGTGGCAGCTTGATAGTGCTATGACTTGAACCCTGCATCTCCTAATCCATATTTCAGTGAATTAACCACTGCACCACCACAGCCTAAGCTGTAAAAAAGCTTGGTGTGGAAGAACTTGATTGGCTTTCAAAGATCTCTGACCTGAACCTATCAAACTTTAAAAAGAATTGGAATGAAGACTATGAGCAAGGCCTTTTTATGCAGCATCAAAGCCAACCTCAGCTTTGCTTTAGATACTGAATGCAAGTGAGTCTTAGCAGTACTGCAAGGCAATGTGAGGCAACATGGACCGACATGTAACTTTGAATTTGTATGGTCTTGCAAATTGACGAGCATCCAGAACAATGCTGTTCTTTGCTGTTATGATTGGGCTCCTTAACTTTGAGAAGCATGATCTGTTTCCTAAAAGAAGGTTCACTGTTTTTTTTTAGTATGAGTTCCAACAGGTCTGATATGTGAGAAGGTGGGTGGAAGCATTCTCAGGATGTTACATGTATAGATAATAAATATAATTAACTGACAAAAATATTATTAAGCAAAGTGTCCTTTACAGTGATGCAATTGCAAATTGAAGGTGTATATAATTAAAACATAAACTAAAAACTACCACTGAAAAACAGTACAGTATTTGTCCCTGGTCTCTAACATTAGACTTTAATGAAACATAATCATTCAAATTCAAATTCTTCAGTTGTCTTATTTTTCCTGTCTATTTGATGATACTCTAGCTATGACTGAGATCTCAGCTTACTATCCTGCTAGTGAAATTATTTTTAGATGTCATTTGTTTATTGTAAAAATACACATTTTTATGAAATTATTAGAATGTGCTCAGTGTCCTAAAGTAATTCATATGGTTGTCATGTGGCTACATTTTTGCATTTTCTAATTCTGTACTGAAAACGTCTTGTTACTCATATAACGAGGAACAGGCCTGAGTAACAGTGAGAGGAGAAACTATGTAAAAATAAAAAAGCTGCCTGAGATTGACCAGTACTCATTATGAGTAGTTTAGTGTGTGTGTGTGTTGGATTCAGTGTTGAAAAACTATAGAAACTGAAGTTTTATGCATTTTATTAAGAGTTACTTCAAGCAACTGGCACCCATTCGGTTAGTAAACAAGAGAATTGTGTTATTAGGGATAGGAGATAAAGATGGAATGTAAGGTCAAAATGGAAAGTCAATCATCTCTCGATTTGGATCAGCCTCTGATGGGCTGCCACTTCTACCTAAAGCAAGCGGGACTGATGTTGGTATGGAAGGATAAAAACAGCGACATGTCAGAAAAAGGCTGCCATGTAGAAGGACATCAGGCAGGAAACTTCTGCTGAGTCTGTAAAGTATCACCTCTCGATCATTACTGCTGTGATCAGAAAAATGATGTCTGACGTTGCCTGTGGGAGAGGAACTGTCAGCCAGGAGACATCTCCAGGACAATGGTTAATGCTTTGGGCTATGGAATGTCATGTAATATGGACTAGAAAATAATACAGAAAGTACTGTGAATAAAAATGTGGATCCTTCCAGCAAATTTCCGGCTTAGGAACTGTTTCCAGAAATCCATTTCTCTATGCAGATCCAAGTTTAAGCTCATTTTCAATTGATTTGCACTATGAAATTATACCAGCAGTTATTTAAAGTTTTACATATACAGTAGACACTTGGGCAAAAACATTCATTCACCTCCAGCCTTTTATTTTCATCATTTAGGTTCCATTTGAGAACATCAAATTCAGAAGAAAATGTCAAAATACAAAAAGCACCTTTAATTTGTTGGGTTTATAATGTGTAGGTGAATGCTGAAGATGGAAAATCAGCCATGCTGTACTTTCTCTGTTTCATCAGGGCCTGGTAAAGCAAAGTCCAAAATTTGGAACAGATACATAAAAAGATATGGACATTTGAACCCAAGTCTTCTGTAGATCTTCTCGGACTGGTTTCTGGTTAGAGTTCAGTCCTAGTTACCCATTTTCTGTTCAAGTCCCGTTTTTCCTCTGTCTCTCCTTTCTTGCCTCTATTTTTGTCTTTCTGCCTTTTCTAGGGTTAAGTGTGCATTTTCTGTACCAAAGGTGCGCCGGCTTCACCTCATCTCTGAGCCTGATTGGCACACCAACAGTGACTTCAGCTCTGATGAGCTCTGCCATAAAGGTCGGCATTGAGGAGAAGCCATCACTGGGATTAACAGCTTTAGTTTGGTCTCAGTAAGCTTTGGCGCTCGTTTGAGCTTCTGTTCTTTCAGCTACCGAATCCTAGTTGTGTCTTAGCTCTGTGATTAATTCTGCCCTCGCTTCCGAGGTTCGTGCAGCTCAGACTCTGATACCACACTGGAAAGTTCGTTGTGTACCTGCACTGGCCGACACCCAGACTCTGTACCTGTTCTGCCCGTTTGTCTCCCGGAGCCTAGACTCTTTGTTGGCTGGTTCTGACCTGGACCTGTGCCCGCTTCCGTCCTGAGCCTGTCTGCTCTGTTTGTCCATCAACTGATTGCCACTGCTTCCGTCTGGGTTCTCTTTCTCTCCCCTCTATCCTGGCCATAGTTCTGTTAAATAAATTCCCTGTTTATTTCATAACCCATGTTTGGTCCATTTTGTGAGTGAGTGTAAGGTTTCACCCGTAAGGCAGGTGGGTTCGCTTGCTCTTGCACTTGTGCTCGCCAGCCATACAAGATTGTACTGAAGTTCTCCCCATCTAACGTCTGTGATCTGTTACCTATTTTAACCTCAAGCCAGGCTCTCCTTTGAAAACAATGTCTTTTCTGCTACCAATCTGTACATTTCTGAATTACTTATTGGGCAGTTGTTGGCACTGCTCTTGTTTCTGTCCTGATTAGATCCTGTTATATAAAGACAGTAGTGGAAGCTTGGTACGTTCCTCCAGTTTTGTGGCAATCTGATACATTTTTCTGTCATGTTTTAACCCTGCATTCTTCATCATTCTCATGGGCAGCTAAGTAGCTTATCCTCTGAATGCACAGACTAGTAGGTACCCTGAATAGGGCACCACTTCATTGGGGGCTAGATAGGGGTTGCTGTTTTAACACTGGGGGATAATCCACTGACCGACCTCACCTCCTTGAGGCAGATAATGCGTCCAAGCCAGCCAGGACACACCATCAGGACTTGAACCGGGGTCACCGGAGCAGTGGGCTAGCATAATAGACATTTCACTGATTAATTTAACTGATTTCGAGAATCTATATCAAAGAAAGAAGGTTTCATTTTGGACATTGTAAACCTGGAGTAAAATCAATACAATGTAGAAGTAAGCAGATTGCCATCGTCCAATGATCATGACACTTTTCAATCTGCATACGTTTGCTCATTTGCTTCGATATATGACATGTCCTTCCTGCATTGCTTCCTGTTGACATGGCTGTTAATTATTCACAGCTGTTGCTTGTTACTCTTGCCGAGTGCGTTTTTAAGCCCTTTTGTTTGCGAAATGAAACAAAATTTGCTACGTCCAAATGTCTGGGCACCTGTCCAGAGTTATTCATGAGTGTTTTTGTAATGGCTTAGGATTGAATTGACCTGTTTGAAATGGTAAATGTTAAAAAAACTAAACAAAGCAAGATGAGCTGGGGCGTTCAAACATGAGTCTACTCTGCGAGTTCAGTAAAAGGTACTTTAAAGGCAGGACTTTTTGCATTTTGCAGCCGGATTACATTGCTTAGTGCATTAATTTAATCACAGCGCTGCAGAGTGTGGCTCTTCTGGCCCTGACGAGCAGTCATCCAGGCCAGAGAGATAGCTGCTGTAGAGAGCAAGTGTGAGAGATTGTAATTGGATCATAAGGCCTGGAGTCAGAGCAGAAATTAAAGTGATCAGAGCTCAGGTCTTGGAGAAAATTCTGGGGGAAAAAAGCACTCAATTAAGTACTACTCAGCCTGGAGGCGTCCCCTGCTCTTACCACTGCTGATTTGTACCCGTCACAGGGGTTCAGGCGGTCTGGCTGGGGCTGGGGACGCGGCGCAGCGCTCACATGCTAACCCCTACAGTGGGTCTTCAATAACGCCATGATTTCCATTTCCTCTGGCATGTTTGTGAATGCTGGTCATTGGGATTCAGTGCAGGTTCCTGAGCCCTTTAGCAGCTGGAGACTGGAGAGGGAGACAGAGGCAGGTCAGTAGAAAGAGCAGAGGGAAAAAAAGATAATCGGAAATCAATTTCCAGCCGCAGCATCATCAGCAGCTTTCACAACAACACAATAACACATACATGGTCTGTAAACCCTCTCTCCATCAAAGGCAAATCCCACACACAAAACCTGCTGTCTGTAATATAATGCAATGTCTGGTTGGACTAATCCAACCCCCCCAACCCGTCTCTGTGTTTACATAAACCCTGTCACCACCAACAGAGACCAGAGCGAAACGACTAGAGAAATAGCTCACAATATAGATTTCTGTATTCTGAAGAAATACAAGCTGTAGGAACGGAGATATTGATATGCAGATCCTCCATTAACCTGAATTAATTCAGCAAGGGATTTCAGTGGAGAGAGTGCCATCGGGAGGTCAGAGTGAAAATAGCCGCTAACTGTGGTGCCTATTAGAGCAGTACAGGGTTTAGACTACTTTCTGGCTCTGAGGAAGAGGATGACAGGATGGGCCATCTTTGGAATTTAAGCCTGTTTTATGCTTTGTGAGAAGCTTCTGATGGCAGCCTGAAACGAGCATCTAAAAGCTCAGGGCATTCATGCTTCCTCAGAACAGCAGGCTGCCCAAGAAAATAAAATCGGTATTAGTAAGTTGACTCTCTCGCTGTTTGTTCTGTTAGTTGATTGATGTTTGTTTCTCACAAGCTCCCTGTCTTGAGTTCAGAAGCTTCTGTTTCAGAGGGAGAGAGCAAGGCAGCGTGTTTTACCCGCACATATCCTGATCAGACAGCCAGTCCATCACAGGGTTTTTTAAACGCGCCACTTGACTTTCAGTTTAAAGCCAAACCCAGGACTGGAACCCAGGCCCTCAGGAAGTGCGGTTTTCTCCAGCTGGCTATAACTACTAAGTCACATCAAAATATTGTGCATCCCCCTGTCCAAACTGCTAGTACAGTTCAACTGTCAGAATAATGCAGCTTCATGAACTGCTTTTGACCCGCGTCATGCTCCGTAGATTTTGATTTGACCCTTTTTCCAATCCATAGGTGCCTGCCTAATGTCTGTTCTTGTTTCTATATTCTGAGTTCTCCTTGTCCTGATGCGGTTTGTTCTTGTTTCCTTGTTGTGTTTGCACTTAGTTGTTTAGCAGTGTTTCTTTCCTTGTTTTGGTTAGTGTTTAGCTTTGTGTTTTTGTGTCTTAAGGCTCTTTCACACCAGAGGAAATTATTCTTTGATTTGACTTTTTTCTCCATCCACAGCCGACTGCCTAATTGCAGGGGCTTCCTTGTGTAATGAAACCCATTTGTTTGCTCATTTCCTTTGTCGGGTCTGGATTGTCGGTCTTCTGTCCTTGTGTTTCTTTTGTTCTTTTGCTACTTCTCCCCTTGTAGTTTGTACTTAGTTGTTTAGCCATGTTTCTTTCCTTGTTTTGGTTAGTGTTTAACTTTGTTTGTCTTAGATAAACAAAAGTGAGAAAGCTAGTGCTATGTTTAGTATCTGTGTTAGCCCTTTTCTCTTAGGCCACCTATGTTTAGCGCTGCATTTAACTTTTGTTAGTGTCACACCTTTCAACCTTTCACGGTGAGAGTAGAGATCCTCCAGTCTGGTTGTGGGTTGTAATAAGAAAATGATGACAATCCACAATAGCACATTCAGTGCAAGGGTGTTTATTTAGTGAATGCATGGAAAAAATGGAGAAAAAAAATTAAGAATAATTATAGGTTGAAGACGTTTTCCCTCCAAGACAGAATGTTGGCACAACTAGCAACCAACCATATCTCCCAAACAAAAATGAAAATGAACCCTTAAAACAGGCTCTGCTGGCTTACCCTAACCAGCATCTATCAATACGTACCTTCTGCAGAGAGAGACAATTGTTACTAGAAACAGAATCAACAGCCAGAATAAAAAAAGACTCATTCAAAATCGAAACATGAATCATGAGCTAAAACACAGAAGATGATCCAGATCAGATCATTAAATCAAATAAGATCTGACTATCTGAACCCACCTCCAAACAGACCACTCCATTTTGGTCTACATGTCTGCGTTTGTCCAGGCATTATTTAAGGGCAGCTAAATGTTCAATTCTGGTCCTTTCCAAGAGCAGGAAGGTGACATTAAGCCCATGTTAGTATTTTAACTAGTTCTGTCAAAGTTAGACTTGAGTTTAGTTCCTAATGCCTTTTCCCGCTGGTTTTCTTGCCTGCATGAGATGAGATGAATATAAGCCTTTTATTAGTGATGGCATAAGTGGGACATTTGAGAGATTGAAGCAAATGAAACAAATGATTCGGAAAAAAATTCGAGCTTGTGAGATTGTCATTTCATCGCACCACAGTGACATCTAGTGTCTAATCAGTGGTCTAACAGTAACTTCTGGCTCTTTACTTGTTTGTCTTGAACAAGTTCGAACTGATCCCTAACAGATGAAGCGATTCAGTTTAGAGGTTGACTTACCGGTACCTTTTATTGTCTAGATGACTGTTCAGTATTGCCCAGTCCATCTGTAAAAAACTTAGGTGTCAAATTTGATTCAGATCTCTCCTTTGATGCGCACATTAGCAAAGTCACTTGAATTGCTTTTCTTTCAATTACGTAATAACGAAATATCCTCTCTTTTAATGATGCAGAGAAACTGGTTCATGCGTTTATAACCTCAAGGTTGGATTACTGTAACGCCTTACTTACTGGATGCTCTAGTAAATCTATAAATAAACTTCAGTTAGTTCATAAACTTCAATTAGTTCAGCCGCACAAGTGCTAACTCAAACTAGAAAATTCAATCATATCACTCCTGTTCTATCATCACTACACTGGTTACCAGTTAAATTCCATATTGATTACAAAATACTTCTTATAACTTATAAAGCTCTTCATGGCCTGACCCCACATTATCTGAGTGAACTCTTAGTCTTACCATCCAGCACTTCTACTTCGTTCGCAGGGTACAGGACTTCTTTTAGTTCCTAGAATTAAAAAAGTTACAGCAGGGGGAAAGGCTTTCTCATACATGGCCCCCCAACTATGGAATAAACTTCCCACTTTCATTCGAGACTCAGACACTCTCCAAATTTAAGTCTAGGCTAAAGACATACTTATTTATGCAGGCTTTTGACTATATTTAGCCTGGGATGCATGGCTTGGGTCACTGGGGCCGGAGTCATGTCTGGCCTGCCTGTCTTGTCCGTTAGCCGGGAGTATCGGGTGGGCGGTCTGGCTGAACTGCGCTTTGGTCCTCTTGATCTTGACTCATGCATCCTTGCCTTAGACTAAGGGCAGAGCTGGGGTTCATAGTCAGAATGGTGATCAGAGATGTTGGGTTGCTGTCTTCTGCCTCCAGTGGGGTTGCCGATGTCTCATGTGATCCCTCTTGGCTGTGTTACCTACCAGTTCTCCTCTTTCTAGCTATGTTGCTATAGCTAATGCTGCCGGGGTCTCATGCTACACATGGCATCAGTGATTGTTAATAGACACTGTGCTCTTAATCAATAACTAATTACATTTCTGTTTTATCTCAGAGCTGTGTTCCTGTACCAGTTCCTGCCCCACACATGATGTTCATCCGCTTCAGCTTCACTTAAGCTGTTTCTGTCATCAGCTCTGGCCCCACCATACCCATGCCACCAGATGGCAGTAACTCTCGCCCTCCTCCGGTTATCTGGGGACGAAGTGCCGCCACTGTCTTTCCTGCTTAGATTCAAGATCCTGGAGTGACTGTGTATTAGACTACTTAGTGCCGATGGGCATATTTTACTTGAACTATGACTCGATGACTTATTAGTTTAGATAAATTAGTTTCATTCTTACATTTATCATCTACGCCGCCCAAGGAGGTCCTAGGCTTGCTCAATTTGGGATTGGATGTAGATATTAGGAGATAATGTAAAATTGTAAAGTTGCTTTGAAACAATGCTCCATTGTAAAAAGCGCTATATAAATAAATCTGACTTTACTTTTGTCCCACAAGAGGAAATTTGCTTTGTTACTGCAGTTAAAAACTGTCAATTAAAGTAAGATGTATATGATATTATAAAATGGAACAATATGAAATATCTAAAATGCAATTAACATATTTATTAATATATATAAGTACAATTTAGTATAAAAAAACCATACAATATTTAAAAAGTTTGAAATATTTACAAAAAGGTATACAAATATGCACAGATACCAAAAATGCACGGAATAACTGATATTATTGGCAGCAAATATTGATGAGGTATAAATTTGCGCATTATTGAATTTCTGTGTTAAGAATGATTAAGGAAATGTTGATATGAATCTAGGTTGTTTAATCGTGAAAAGACTGTCTTGTGGTCTCCTTTGGGGATTGTATAGGCATACAGCAATAGGGAGGAAGGAGCTGTGGTATCTGCAGGATGGGAACTGCATGATGGGAGTTCTCCCTGCTCTCTCTTTAGTTTCCGATTTACGCTTTGTCCTGATTTTGTACCTAATTTACACTCGTACTCGTGTTGTTGTGGCCCTTGGCGTCTGTTTAGAAGGGTTAGTTTTAACAGAGTAAGTTTTATATCCTTGTTTGCTCTTTGCTGTAATAAACCCCTCCCCCTTCCCTACGAGCGAGGGTGAACAATGTTCTGAAGCCTGTTTGAAATATCAATTGAAAGTCTTTAGGATAATTGCACCCCTGCAGTCCTGTTCAGTCCGTGCAGAAAAAGAATGAATACTAAAGCAGACGCAGGCAGCAGGTCGAGGACAGAACATTTTCCTTAATCATCTGTTTCTCTTGCTTCGGAAGTCCTAAAAAGTTTTAAAGTCGCAGTTAAAATACCGTGCTCAGTGCTTTCCTTCGGGGTCAAAATGATGTTGGATCATGAAACACAATCTACTGTTTGATGCGGTCATAACATCGAGCAAGAGGAGTGAAACTTCGCAAAACGCCTTATCAGCAACTTTTAAGTAGCTCGTTAATCGAGAATGGGCCGCGTGAAGCATCATATAGTCAGTCATCTGAGGAAATAATGGCTCTCGAGTTTCACTGTCAAAGACTAGGAAAGGTTGAGATGGCAGTGCCGCCTCAGGCGTATATATTACATCCTTCATTTTTAATCAATGGAAGCAATAGAAAGCACGCAAAGCTTCTAAGTGGGCCGCTTCCCAAGGTAGACATTGTTTTGTCTTTGACAGGACTCGCATTCGGTACCATTAGGGCACTGCGACAAAAGTCACTCGTTTAGTGCGTAGAGATTGTCGCTTAGTTTTAAGAAGGATTTTCTCAGTGTTTCTTTCTAACTTCTCAGTAAGCAACTTTCCATCCCACCAATGGTAAATGAAGAGTTATCATCATGATTTCTTCACATGAAGGTCACATTTCTTTACATGGTGGGTTTAAACATTCGAACCATAGTCCATTTTTGCTGTTGTCATTTCTCACATTCTTAAGGCCTTTTCACACAAAAAGCACGGATGCGATTAACATAGTGGGACCCTCTCACCACGTGTGCTATGTTTTTATTTGTCTAAACACTCTGAAAACTCCCTGTAAACCTCTACTTTTTTTAATTTCCCTTCTCTTAATGTGTCACAGAGATTTCCCGTGTCTTTTTCACTTTAAACAAACAAAGACGCGAGCGAAGATGAGTGCAGGAAGCTTTAGTTTGTTTTTTAGAGGCGTTAACAGATTAGAATGCATTTAGATAATCAAGAAAATGGCTCCGTCAAGTCACTGAGCTTTATCACCATTATTCTCCAGCCGTTCAGTTCTATTCCAACAGATCTTTTCTTTAATATCCATGTTTTTAGAGGCAGCCTGTTGCTCGTCCTATAAACTCTTGGTGAGCTGTTCTGCCCAGCAACCGAGCTCTGATTGGTCAGCCTGATTTTAATGCATCCAAACAATGCAGAAATTAGAACAGGTTCCAATGAAAAGGTTTCGGACGGACTTAATTATACGTGTGTTCTTTTTCAAAACTTGACACTTGGAAAGACCTTAACTCAAATTATCTTCACAAAATTAATGTAATTTTTTTAGGACATGCTAAGCTTCTTATGTCATGTGTTTATCTGTAAAAACAGTGATCATCTGGAAATGTTCTGGAAAGATTCCTACTATTTAGCACACATTACTATTATTATTATATTAGAAATACACACACCTGTCACTTTATTAGGTACACCTTTTCAACTGCTTGTTAACACATATCTAATCAGCCAATCACATGGCAGCAACTCAGTGATTTAGGCATGTTGACATGATCAAGACGAGCTGCTGAATCAAACCAAGCATCAGAATGGAGAAGAAAGGTGATTTAAGTGACTTTGAACATGGCATGGTTATTGGTGCTGAGCATTTCAGAAGCTACTGACCTACTGGGATTCCGAAAAAGTCGAAAATATCCAGTGAGAGCATCTGTTGTGTGATATTTCAGATTTTAATATTAATGCATAATAATGAGAAACACAGTAATTATTCCATATTTAGGTTTGTAAGTGTATTTTGTTCCTCAAACGAAAAATCTGCTGTTGCATCTCTTAACTGATTAGCGTAGCTCAGGCTTGTGTGTACCGATGACCCAGTGTTTTCCCAAAACAGCTTAAGAAAACCCTATCCATCTGCGTCTGCTCTTATTTTCGCTCAGTCTCAGAATGAAATGCAGCCAAAATCTAAAAAGGGTTTTTGGCTGGGCGGTAGCCCGCTATGTCTGGCTTTAATCAGGAATATTGGGAGCCGTGTGAGAACCTGACTCTTAAAGATGAGCTCTAATCAGACGGGAGAGCTGGATGGAAGCCAAGCCTTCATGTAGTCCAACCCACGCTTTTCTTTATCCTTCAGCACCTCCGCTCTCCAACTTAATCTGATCTTAGAAAGGCAGGTCATCTAAAACAAGACATTTTAAGTGGAGAAGAGTCTGGCCTGGAGATGCTTCAATCTGAACGTGATCGATTTCAGACTTCCACTCAAAGATATTCTTATCTTCAAAAGTGGGGCACGGCAGAAAAAAAGTTTGGGAACCAATGACCTAAGAAATGAATGAGGAACACTTGCCGGTGGAATAGAGATATGAAGCAGGAACTCCTGCTTGGGGAAACAGGGTGGCCTTGTCCTTAATGTCTCACACCATGCAGTTCAACCAACAAACCTCACCTTGGCTGAGGCTCAGCATTGAGAGTCAGTGCTAAACAGTAGTTAGTATCCCACCTGTTGCAAGGTGAAGTCTGTCATTCAGATTGTGGGTCAGTTCTGGAGGGAGCTTATTGTTCCCTTGCTCAGTTTCTCTTTGTGGTATCGGCTGTCGGCTGAAGCCACACTCGGGAGGAATCTGGTTCCATCTACGTGTCTGATGGCCGACTCCCCATCGCCGGTGTCTCGGGTCAAGGTTGAGTTCCAGTACCATCTGTCTCATGTGTCAGGGTACTGCCTCGCCAGTGACTGGGGTTGTGGTAGCAAAGCAGACCAGGGGTGCCCGATTTTTAATGGGTCAGTAAAATGTTACTGTCAAAGGCTGTGTGTATTTTCTTTTAGAAATCAAAATGTGCAAAGGTGTTTTCCTGGCATCCCACAATCTTACATAATGCATATGAAGAACGCTGCTAAGCACCACTTAACACGGTTCGAATGCAAAATATGGAAAATCATTGAACAAACGCTGGACATGAGCTGCGTTCAAATATGAATCACAGCCGTGTAAAAACTTAATGGTGGCTGAGTGATGTCTCATTACATTTTGCCTCTTCTTTTCTGGATTCTGGCAAACCTACATTCGTTTCTGAATGCAGTAAATAACATTACTAAAAGATATTTTCAATACATACTCGCATTAATGAACATCGAGGCTAATTGTTTGCTTTCCTATATTAACTTCTTTATTTTTAAAATGTTAGGCCTGTTTTTTTCCCAAATCTAATCCATTACCATCAGCCTCGCATCTCCTCATCTCCACCAGCACATGGATAGTCCCTCAGTTTCTCGCCTCTCTGCCCACATTCCTCCCCCGCTGTTACTTCACGTTAGCTGTCGCTCGTATGAACATGCCCTCAGACGTGCGTTTTTACCCCAGTGGATTTGCGTCTGGTGGCTTCATCGTCATGCAGACCCCCTGTGAGACATCTGTGTCCTTTCCCCCCCATACATTCCAGCGCCACTTTAAATTTCCTCACACTCTGATGCCTGCAAACCCAGGCACACTTCCGCCCCTTCGGAGGATCGTTACATAACTGCTCTTGGCAGCAGCAAAAATATCTCTGAAATTATAAAGTTCAGCTTGGCCGGAAATCTTCTTCCGAGCCATTCCTTAAGCAGATGAAAATGCACGCTGATTATATACGTCAGGAACACATTTGTGAAGCATCTGACAGTTACATGTTCATGCTAAAAGGTTTCTAATGGCCACGCTTAACAGTTCCTCCCTTGCAAACTCTCACGTTCAGTAGTTGTGATGGCATGGAGAATGCAAATAAAAAAACAAATGCACTCTTGTTGGCAGTATGGACCAAAATACTTTGTTAAGTATGGTACTGTATATCTCATTTCATCTTTTAAATAAACATCCATTCCTGGATTTCAGGTGTGCAACACCTTCCATAAAACAGTAATTTAGGGCTAGTAATGAGATAAAACAAAACTGAACAAGTGATATCAGCAACAGATGATTACAATCATGATTTGGTACAAAAGCAGTATCCAAGAAAGGCCTTGAGAAGTGAAGGACTCAGAGGAGAGGAGCTCCAGTTTGAGAACAAATGTGTGAGCAAATTGCTAAAATGTTTAAAAACAATGTTCCTCGAAGAAAGATTGGAAGAGATTTACATGTCTTCCTCTACCGAGCATAATATCATTAAATGATTCGAGGAATCTGGAAGAATTTTAGTCTGTAAAGGGCAAGAGCACAAGCCTAAACTGAAGAGGGGTGATCTCCAGATGGCATTGCATCAAGAACCGTCATTCATCCATAGCTGATAGAACCACATAGGCAAGGGATTACTTTATCAAACCTTTATGAAGCTCTACAATACAGAGTTGCATTCACAAATGCCACTTAAAACGTTACTGCACAAAAAAGAAGCCTTATGTTATAACCATGTCCAGAAGTGACATTGACTTCTCTGGGCTCGGAGGCATCTGGGATGGACCATCACACAGTGGGAACATTCCATACTGTCCCAACTTTTCCTGATTTGCGGTTGTAGGAATTGCCACTGCTAAACCTTTAATGTTGAACTTTTAAGCAAGGCCCATAACCCAAGATCGCTGGTATTGTATTTTGTAAGCTTTATCTGCAGTAGGTTTCATATTTAGAAATAAGAGCATGGACTAAATGCTGTAAATGTACATTTTCAATAACCAAGTGAAAAAGCAAAGACCAGCAAGCAAAGCCACTTTTATTTACGTTAGCTCAAGCATTAAAAGCCCACTGGGATTTCTCGCAAGCCTGCCAATTACCAGTCTGGCATCGACTGTGTCTAACCACTGGATTTATAAATGTACAAACACTCAACGCTCCATTTCAGGCTGCTTAGCTCTTCCATAAAGCATTGCTCATTATAGCACAAAGCTTCCCTTGCTAACAGCGGCTTTTATTTATTTTCTCTTATTTATTTATGTGGTTTTCTCTGGCACGCTGTCAGTGGAAGGGGCACGACCTCTGATGCTGAACAAAGCTCTCACAAACAGATCAAGTGCCAATTCACACCAGTCGGCACCATCAACATACTGACTTTCACCGATGCTTCTGCATGTCTGCACCATCCCTCCCACCCAGGCCAGGTTTAACCACAAGTGCTTTGTTCCAATGTTCTGCTTAAGTCTGATTTTGTTAGCTAATCAGACTGTTTTAATGTTATTTATAGTCTGAACAAATCATATTTCTGAAATTACCCAAATGGCCAGAAGAACGGCTCTATGCTTTATTCATTCCTGATCTTGCCACTAAAATTTCATTGATAAATATTCATGATTCAAATAAAAAACACATAGGGAAACATTTTCTCAGTCATTGGATCGAAATGTTTGGCAAAATCAAACTATATCATTAAAATAAAGGGTTAAGTCTTTTTAACAGCATAGAGCGTACTTTTATTAATTACAACATTTAGTATATTTACACTATCTTTTATATTACCATGTCAAAGAAACTATAAACTTGATCACCTTAAGTCAAGTCTAATTTATTTCCTGGGGTGACAGTGGCAAGGAAAAAACCCCAAAATGTTATAAGGAAGAAAGTTTGGGAGGCCCAAGACTCAAAAAGGGACCCTACCTCCTTGGTCTGCATAAATGTTACAATCGTATGAAAAAGTTTGGGCACCCCTGATAATTTTCATGATTTTTCTTTATAAATCATTGGTTGTCCAGCTCAGCAATTTCAGGTAAATATATCATATAGCAGATGAACACCGTGATATTTGAGAAGTGAAATTAAGTTTATAGGTTTTACAGAAAGTGTGCAGTAATTATTCAAACTAAATTAGGCAGGTGGCATAAAATTTGGGCACCCTTGTCATTTTTGAAATACCTTTAGCACTAATTATTGGAACACAAAAATTTGTTTTGTAAGCTCATTGACCCTTGATCCTCATACACAAGTGGAATCCAACTATGAGAAAGTGTTAAGGCGGCCAATTGGAAGTTTTTTCTCCTCTTTGCATCTGCTCTGAAGAGTGGAAACAATGGGAGCCTCAAAACAACTCTCAAATGGCCTGAAAAAACAAAGGTTGATTCAACATCATGGTTCAGGGAAAGGGAAAAGCTCCCTCTGTCAGAGATTTCAGCTGTCAGTTTCCACTGTGAGGAACATAGTGAGGCAATGTAAGACCACGGCACAGTTCTAGTTAAGGAAGTGGCAGACCAAGAAAATCTCTCAGATAGGCAGAGGCGAAAGGATGTGAGAAACAGTCATAGTCAAGCCACAGACCACCTCCAAAGACCTACAACCTCATCTTGCTGCTGCAGATGGTGTCACTGTTCATCGTTCAACTAGACAGCGCACTTTGCACAAGGAAGGCTGTATGGGGAGAGTAATGCAGAAGAAAGCCTTTTCTTTCTGCAGACAACGCCACAAACAGAGTCACTTGAGGTGTGCTACACAGCACATTTGGACAATCCAGCTTCATTTTGGAATAAAGTTGCTGTGTACTGATGAAACTAAAATTGAGTGTATTTGGACATAACAAGGAGCGGAAAAAGAAACACAGCGAATCCCAAGACAAACACTTGCTACCCACGTAAAATTTGGTGGCGGTTCCATCATGCTGTGGGACTGTGTGGCCAGTGCAGGTACTAGGAATCTTGTTAAAGTTGAGGGTCGCATGGGTTTCCAGGTTATATCTCCAGATTCTTGAGAACAATGTTCAAGAATCAGTGACAAAGTTGCACCGAGGCCCAACGACCCCAAACCCTGCTCAAAATCGCATGAAAGGCATTCATGCAGAGGAACCAGTACAACGTTCTGGAATGGCCCATCTCAGTCCCCAGACATGAATATTACTGAAAATGTGGGCTGTCCATGCTCGGAAACCATCGAAACCTGACTGAACTGGAGATGTTTCTAAAGAAGAATGGTCCAAAGGCACCTTCAACCAGAATCCAGACTGGAAGCTGTAAAGAAGCGTTAGAGCGGCTGTGTTATTTCTACAAAAGGAGGATCTACTAAATATTGATGTAATTGTTCTGTGTGGGGTGCCCAAAATTTATGCACCTGCCTAAATTTTTGTTGAATAATTACTGCACACTTTCTGTAAATTCTATAAACTATAAACTTCATTTCACTTCTCAAATATCACTGTGTTCATCTGCTATATGATATATTTAACTCAAGTTGCTGATCTGAACAATTAATGATTTATAAACTAAAATCATGAAAATTATCAGGAGTGCCCAAACTTTTTCATACGACTGTATATGTAAGAAATTATGTAAATAGTAAATCTGTTAATAGTTGAAATACACAGAAGCTAAATAGAAAAATTTAAATAGAGAATTAAATTAAAGAAAAAATAAATAAATAATAATAATAATAATAATAATAATAATAATAATAATATAAAATATAATAAAAATAAAGTATAGCCAATTGAAGAAGTGTTATGAGGAATGTAATAAAGTAGAGAATATAAAACGACAGAATATAAGACAATAGTGTATGTAATAAATAAAATAACAAATGTAATTAAATACAGAATATTTTCTTGGCATTATTTAGTCCTGCAGAGTATTTGAGTCACTGTAGGTCCCCAACAGGATATAAAATTGCTGTTATGTGCAGCTTTAACTCAAACATGTCATGCATTGTTCACAAAAGGAAAACATTACACCAAGACTAATTTGAATTCCGTGGAAAAATATATAATTTTTGAAAAATGACTAAACTAAAACCAATGTGTATATTTGAGAAAAGACTCTATAGTTGTATGCATTATTTTTAGCAAAATTCAAGAAATAAACAAACTTTTTTTTGACAAATAACTAAATACATAAATAAATACAATTATGATAAATATAAATGTACAGCTATTGTGCATTTTTAAATGGCTCAATTGAAACTGTGCTATTTACAAAAATAAGACAAACCATTGTGTATTTTTAGAATAGATAAATATTAAAAACTGCAAAAATCTAAGAATAAAAAACTTTTAACTAGTTTTAATCAAACACAAACTAAACTAAAACTACTATGCATTTTGTACATGGGAATAAAAAAAATAAGTTTTCATTTCAGTTTAAGACTAAGCTAAAAATATGTATTTTTGACACAAAGTGGAAATTAAACTAAAATTGTTTTGTATTTTTGAATAAAATGTAAAGACTAAATTAACTGTTCCTTTTCTAAACCAAAAAAAAATCTAAAAAAACAAAACAAAACAAAGACTAAAAAAGGGACCAAAACTAAATCTACTCTATAACACTTTTTCACTAACAGTGAAAAATGTGTTACTATTAATGTGTTTCCTTTTTTCCCTAAGTGACTCAGAGAAATCTAAAAGTAAACAACAAAATCTAGAGTTTTAAACTCTGTCCAAAGTCTGAGACTCACACACCCCATACACTCTACTTACAAAGTACACCAGATTTTATTTTTGCTTTCCTGTTGACATTTTTCTTTATCCCTTTTCGATTTAAAAGCTGAGTCCGGCTCTTGTTTGAAATGGCATTTCCGCACTGCTCTCCCGTCCTTATCCTCTTTGTTCCGTGTCCAAACACGACAGGACGTCGGCTCTGAAGTGCCGCCTAGATAGCAAGCGAGTGATGGCTCAGTGCCGCCGCAGACGCACCACTTTCATCTGGCACTGATACCAGCACAGAGCGACAACTGCGTCCAAATCTGTCTGCCACAACACAGCTCCCACTGAACCCTGATGACTCCGTATCTCAGGCATGCCTTGAACCAGAATTCGCAGTTGGAGCACTTTGGGCCAAACATGAAATGATTCACAGACATTAGACGTGGCTGCGTCCATTTCAGACCAGTTTTGGAACAGAGATGAAAAGAGCTGTGAAAACCTTAAATGAAGCTGCAAACAGTTTGGGCCCAAATTCAACCAAGTTCAGATCTGCTATCAGAATAATAATGGTGGTGAAACGATAATGGAGAGAATAAAAAATACATCAGTAAAGGTGGTTTTGTGTTTTTAATGAGGGAGTTTAAAGGAATAAAGTTAGGGATTTTAACCTCTGGTGGGGTTGTCACCTCAAAGGTGGTCCTGAGAGGCCTTGAATTGCCAGACAAAGAGAGGGCTTAAGTATGCTAGGCACAGCAGGCTATAATTGTCCAGACTGCTGTGGGAGCCAAAAAGTGTCAGAGGGGAGCTATGCAGGATGATGTGGCACACTCATTAATTCTTCTAAAAAGCTGAGTTGATGAGCGTAGTAACCATTTTGGACACACCCTCAAACAGTTTTGCTCATTACCACACCAAACTTTTTCCATCACGCCCTTTGTGTTATCGCAGATACTACACAGCAGAAAAAAATGCAAATTAAGTCATATTTCCATTCACTTCAGTTAGGAGAAGAAACTTTAGTTGACATAGGATATATCAAGATTATAGGTGGCACCAAAACCAAAAAATAGAGGAATTTATCTTGTTGTTTTTTTGTTTGTTTTAGCGGAATAAACTTTTCAGCATTTTACATGACAAATAAATAATACATTCATTTTCTTACCCGCTTCATCAGGTGTAATTTTAAGCAGCATTCACATTCATTCAGGGAGACAATTAAATCATATCTAAATAACAATACCAATTTTGTTTTGTTTTTGGTCTAATCATGTGACTTACAGCTTGATATATTTATTCGAATAAACCTTTTTCCATTCCCATTTACCATTTCAACTTTAATGATATTCTAACTTTTCCACCTCATCATAGCATAGAAATCTTTGTGACATGTTTTTTGGACTTTTCTCATTCAGGTTTTGTTTAGTTTTGAATCTGAAAATAGACAACTGGTGTTAATCGGATGTACTGCTATGCAAGTTTGCTCCGCGTTTGGCTGTTTTTGTGCAGCAGCATTTCTGTTCATTCCTTCTGTCTACGGTTTTGTGTTTGTTTAATAAACCTTACCCACACCTCCATTATAGTTCCATTACCGATGCTCCACACAGCCAGTGTCGTTACAGCCTAAATATCAGTTTGTTCTCTGCAAAGGTTGTGCTCTAAGACTGCATTAAACCTGCCCAGTACTTTATCAGCATTTACAATCCTGCCTTATTGTATTTTAACATATTTCACCATTACAATGAGTCCCTTACTCGAACAGAACTGCTTACGTATAAAGAAATTATTTTCTTATCTGCACGCCTGCACATGGTGCAGTGATGGTTCCATCATTCCTAAAGAACATCTGCTGCCGTCCTGGGTTTAGCAGCGTTAATCCGAGTTTCTTTCAATTTGCACAAAGCCACAATGCTCAGCATTTCAGGCCTGAGAAGCGTGTTTGACAAATTGATGTCGAACGCCGCTGCTGGTGAATATCTGGCGAATAAACCTTCATCCTTTAAAATATTCGATGACTAAAAGGTACATATTAACTTTGCACGGCTTAATGATCCCACAGCTTTATCCTGACTGTGAGTAATAGCTATATGTCTGCCGTGAGGCTATTGTCAGATCGAGACCTTTTAAATTATACAAAGTGCAAATCTCACTGCCATCTGGTTGGGGCTGTGTAGAAATTGTCCCTGATAAGTAAGCCTGTCTATACCAGAGATTTTGTTGTGTTGGTGATCATATGCAAACTGTGATAAATTAACTGGAACTCCAGTTAATGACTTATCTAATTAAATTCCTCCTCCACACACTCAGGTCAAGGTAAGGACAAATATTGTTTCGTGTATGGATATTGTTCTCTGACCATTAATCTCTGAGGAAAAATCATTCCTCTGTCAAAGCTCAGTCTGTGGATATTTCCTTGCAGGGCGCTAATATGTTTCAAAAGCATTGTTCTAGTCATGCCTTCCTCAATTCTCAAATCAAACTGTGCTTCGGCAGAGCGAGTTACACCTCCAATGACCTTGGTATCAGCACAAATCCTGTCGGGTACTGATTCCACCCAGTGCCCTGTCAATATTACCCGACTCCTCTGCTGAAAGAAGAGCAGTTTAGATAGCATTGTGGTTTGGAAGTTCACCCTTTGTTACATGCCACATTTCATCACTGGAAGCTACTCTTAGCACTAGGAATCTATGAATATGGCCCCTGGAGTTTAGCTCAGTGAAGTGGATAATAATTAATTTCTCAACTCATGTATTCCCATATTTCGATTTCAATCACTCTGATTATGCAAACAAATCTGTCTTCAAATAAAACAGGGTTGCCAGGTCTGCTTATTCTATGCATTTTCTCCTCTTTTATGCTTGTTTCCACAGACCTGCTTGTTTTTCTTACAGGATCTGGCAATCTTGGAATTAAACCACATACCCACTGGAACTCAGACCCATTGTTAATGCACAGTATAATTACCACTTAAACTTAGGCTTTTATTGCATTTAGCAGATGCAATTGTAGGCCTTGCTCAAAGACCCAACAATGAGAGGTGGGATTTGAACCCTGAACCTTCTGGTCCATAGTCCAGTATCTTAACCACTAGGCCACCACAATCCCATGTTAAATTCTTCCAACTTTCCTTAAGTCTCCATTTGATGCTATCTGGCCAAATTAGCATGTGCATAGACAGTGACATTTATTAATGAATGACGAATACCTAGCACCTTCTTCAATATGCTGAGAAGGGGTTAGAAAGCTTTGGGTCAGCCCCCAAAGTGAAAATCATAACCAGATTGTTCAGGTTGCTTGTCCTTCAGTTAACAGGCACAGAGGGGCATGCTGGACCGTGCAGAAGTCATTCTAATGATTGATTGGTTAGTAGCGCTCGCAGTCAGATACGTGTTTGATAGCAACCAAGAAAATGCAAAGTCGCATTTTGAAGTGGTTGATGTTTTTGATTTTACTTTATTCATGAAATAAATTTATAGAATGTTTTACATATACCTTTGTTACCCCTTCTCTGAGGATTAGAAGGGCCTGACTGCACACCACTGTGTGAAACACTAAGTAGATGTCTGTAAGAAGTGATATCACTGAAGTGTCTTGGACATCAGTACTCTAGCAGTGAATCAGCAGAACTGGCTGCATGGATCAAACTTTATTCTCTAAATCTGTGCACCCCTGACGCTACCTGCCACTTTGGCATGTTACCAAGACTATTTGTTCTGTATTTGTTGTATAGAACCAGATTTTTTCTGGACGTGCCAGATGGACTGCTTTGGTATTTTAGGAAGGAAGTTTCTAGAATAATGACGTTGTGCCCATGCCCTTTTAGAAACATTTTTTTAATGTGCTGTGCTTGGCTTCAGATTCTACGAGGCCTGAAATTCTTCTCATAGGTCACCAGGCTCATACGTATCCTTAGGGTTCTCTCCTTGCTCCTTACCCTTTACTGCATCATTGCAACTGTATTCTTTAAAAACACATTTAAATGAACGGCAGCGATTTGCAAGACTGACACTTTCACTGATGACTGAGCACCACTATCTTCTCAGCAAGCCCACTTTCTGCTGACATCCTCCTAGGGGAACACATTTATGAAGCCTGATTAGGAAGACAAAGTAAATATAGCTGAAAGCCTAGAGTGGGTCCAACAAATTAATTGTCCACACAGGGGATCTTGAAGGGGTATCACTTCCAGAAGGTATTTCTAAGGTCACTCCAAAACTGAACTGTTATAACAAGGGGCAACCGGGATAGCTGAGGCTCAGGGCTACCAATCAGAAGGTTGTAATTTCAAGGACTGGCTCTGCCAAGCTGCTATACCTGGGTCCTTGGACGAAATCCTTAACGATTGAAAGAAAGTGATATTGTGTCATCTCGAGTTCTAATCTAAACACTGTGTTGGTGCCTTGCACACAGACTTAAGGATAAGTGGCTGTACTACAGCAAAACCCTCTTGGAGCATTTGGTGTGTCAAGCCCTCCATGTCAAATATTAATCTAGTCATTATTGAACGTCTTGGCACAAGAGCCACTTCTTATTACTTCTGCTCCATGATTCGGGAAATCAGAGGATCCAAATGACACTTAATAACTTAATAAGCTGCAATTTAAATATTTAGGACTGTTATTCGCATGAGGAAATGTCAGGGTAATATTCCAGCGTGGCATCGATTGTAGATTAAAGATTACACGTTTTCTATTGAAGACAAAGTTTGGATTGTTCAAGAAGCCAATAAGATTTTTTTAAAGAACAAGTCACCATTAATAGCCTAGAACAGAGGAACATCTCTCTCTCACCATCTGATTAATGCTCATTCACTTTAATTCCTGAACTGCTTTCAGCACATTTCTGCCACTTTTTAGGCTATCTCCTGCTAAACAATAGTAATAATAAACCTTTACTGTAATTAAGAAAAGAATTATGGTAGGTGTTGTAATGAAAACAAGTGATGTCCAACTGCACTGTCAGAGGAACAACCCAAAAATTTCCAGTTCTAAATAAATGTATGATTCACAATTCAATTAAGCTGCTTTATTTTAGCACGGTGGCTCGGTGGGTAGCACTGTCACCTCACAGCAAGAAAGTCTTGGGTTCAATCCCAGATGGAGTTGTCTGAGTCCTTTCTTTGTGGAGTCTGCATGTCCTCCCAGTGTCTGCGTGGGTTTACTCTGGGTACTCTGGTTTCCTTTCACAGTCCAAAGACATGTGTTAGGTTAATCGTTGTTTCTAAAGCGCCCAGAGTGTGTGAATGTGTGCTCTATGATGGATTGGCGCCTTGTCTAGGGCTGTTCCTGCCTTGCGCCCTATGTTGCCGGCTCGGAAACGGCTCTCCCACGACCCAATTCATGATCAAGCACATAAGGGAATGAATGCTTTATTTTAGGGATTAAATGAAGGCGGGTCATTTTTGACCCTTAAGACGAGTGTCACAGAATATACAGAATGGAAAGACAACATAAGGGTTAAATAAGAATAATGCAAGATGAAATAGAGAACGTTTTGGATCCTGTAATCTCAAATGTATGTCACCTTTTGGTCTAATTCTATTTCTAATAAGGAATGTTAGAAGAAACATCTGAGAAAAAGTTGATATGTAAATGAAACATAAATGAGAATCACCATTAAATCTTCTGAACTATGAAAAGAGCAACCATTGAGCATTAATATTTTAGTGTGTGTACTTGCTGAATTTCATATGTTTGGAATCAGTTCCAAGACATGAAGCGAGAAATGTGGCAAAACATGGTGGTTACTGTGAGTTACTGACCTAGTGTACCATCTGAACCCAGAATCTAGTTACAATTTGTCAGCGTTACTGGATTAGGTTTGCTCTTAACTTATTTGCCATACCAAATGTGATAAAACAAATGCACTACCTCTAACCAGGTAGCTTTGAACTGCTTTGTCTGCCTGATGTTTGTGCATTTAGCTCTGTCTCTATTCCTGGCCTGACAGTAAGAATGGTTCTGGATACAGATTAGTAATTATTTCCAGCGTCATCTTGGAAAAGCTATGATGCCCTTTTTATCCCTCTTCCCTTGTGTATCCTGAATGTGTGAAGAGGGCTTTTTGTGAGTGCTTCGGAGATTTCGGGGTGCTTAATAATACAGGATTACACACTGCTTACCAATGCAAGCTCTTCCTGTGATACATGGTGAATTTTTCCATCGTTGTAAGAACCGCACAATGAAAGCCGAAAGTGGAATTGCTTCCATTTCTGATAAACCCAAACAGACACACCCATGCTCATTTTAGGAGAATACAAGCTCTGGTTGCAAGTAGTAAACATTAGAGAACATCCTGAAATAATCTCATGGGATCTTGATGTGATTTTAGGGGCGGGTTAGCGTACCTCAGCGGTCTGCAGCAGCGTTACTAAAACCACTGAAAGGCTAAGATCCAGGACTGTCAAAAAGCTAGTCCATCAAGAGAAGTAAACATGTAGTAAAAAAGTCTCATTGGTTAAATTACTGGAGCTCCTGATGCAGTTATGCCTTTTCCAAACCCATGATGCCACGGGTGTGGGATTATGGATTAGTGCATTTACTGTTGTGACCAAACATAATATGAGTAAGAGATGGATATACAGAATAGTTCCAGATTAGGTACCAGCACTACATTTATTCAAGAGAGAAATGCATGTGATTTCTCTTCTTGAGCACACCATCATTCATCTCACTCAGATCATTAAAATAATGAAAGTAATCATTATTTTATCAAGAGAGTTAGTCATTGTAGGGCCAAAACTATCCCGTAATTGTGTTGTACATGCCAAAATGCTATACGGTTACGATATATATGCTTGGCAAAGCCCATTCGAGTCAACCATTTAGGCCAATTCGGGACAATGAGGACAAATCTCCAGTAATAAACCTTTGTATTGAAGTAATAGGCATTTAATATAACAAAAATAATACTACTTCTAATACTAGTTCAATTTATGGAGTGCCTTTTGACAAACCCAAGGATAGTTTGCAAAGAGAAGAAAAAAGATTTAACATTTTCAAGAGTAGTGAGCAGTGAAGAGAAAAGTTTTGAGTTGAACTTTAAAAGGGAAGGTAGAACAGACACAAAGAGACTGTGGTAGTTAGTTCCAAAGTTTGGGAGCAGTAGTACTGAAAGACCCATCAATAGCCTTGTATGTGGAACAGCAAGAAGTCCAGTGTCACTGTCTCATTAATTTGGTTATTTAAACCTGCATTTCCTTTGTTTGACACAAACTGAGTATGTTTTGCTTCTGTTACCGTTTCGAACCCTGTCCAGTTTCCCTCTACCTTGTGCGTGTGTCATGCCATTCCTGTTCTGTGTTTTGGTGTTTGTGGACTCTGTATGTCTTAGTTTCATTATGGCACTCAGTTCTCCAGTGTTTTTCAGTTTCTTAATAAAGCTCTGCTCTGTACTGGCTTCTAATGTTCATCTCCCGCTTTCTGCCCAAGCATGACAGTTGGTAACACAACCACTTACTGAAAAAGCCTGAATATCACTGAGACCGAGTAAACTGCAACGTTCTGCTCATCTCTGTTAAGCACCAGAGATGTGAACTAACCTACCCCTCTGACATGCAGCTTGAAATTCTGCCACAGTTTTTAATTTTGCACTTATTTAAATAATTTTCCTGTTCGCAGCTCGGAAAGTTCATTAGTCGAAGGTTCAAATCTTGGAGACTTGCTGTGTTTGGGTATGTTTGTTGTGTATTTGTTTTCAACAGATCCTCTCAAAAGAAAGTCTTGTTCTTACTAACAAGACTTCTAAATAACACACCAGCCTTCATGAGTTATTCAGCTTAAATCTAAGCACTTAAACCCTTACTTGGAGCGGTCCTGAGACACTTTTAAATGGAGGCAACTTCTTCTTTGGATTTACTGGCAACTTGCAGATCAAATTGCTACATGATGCATAAATAAATAAAATGTCCAGTATATACGTACTTCTTAAATTCTACAAATCATATTATTCTTCCTAAGAAAATGAATCAACCTCGTCCTTACTGTTGTGGACTCTGTCTTGTAGTTTAATAAATTATCCAGTGATGTGTTTCCATATTCTTTCCCAACCTTTTGACACAGTTCTTTCCTCTTTTCTGCATATGCATGACAATTTAATAAAACATGTTCCATTGGTCTTGTTTCTCACACTAGTTACATTTCTCTGTTGGAATCTGTTTATTTTCCGTAGCATATGGTTTAGTCCACAGTACCCAATACGAAGTCTTGTTATCGTGTCTTCTTTTCTGCTCATGGATTTCTCCCCTACTACATTCCTTTGTATTCAGTACAGATGCCTTCCTGTGACTAGTTTATCGCATACTTCCTGCCAATGTCTGTTTAATATGACTCTGATTATTGATTTGGCTTCATACTTACTTATTGTTACTTCTATTTCTATGCAATCATTTTTCAATGCTTGTTTTGCCAAATTGTCCACGGTTTCATTACCTAACATTTCTACACGAGCTGGAACCCATAAGAAGTTGACTGAAATTCCTAAGAAGGCTCTGTTGTATCTTGTGCATCAGGTCGTTTGGATGTAGAATTGCTGGTTTTAAGGCTTTCTCATGCTGATAGGGAATCTGAGGATGTTACTGGTTTTATCTCTTCAATCTATTGCAGCACAGCAACAATGGCGAGGAGTTCTGATGTAAATACAGCTAATTGATCTGCTATTTGTGTTATAGTTGTTCGTTTAAGCACCCCCCTCAATTTTTAGCACCAGCTACCACTGCTTAGTAAGTCACTTAATATGTGGCTGAAATATAAGTGAATAACTGAAAATGAATCCAAGGTTTTTAATGACTTGAAATGAAATAGATGCACTACCTACATCCACAGTGAGATAAGAGAAATGACTGTTTTAGGGGCGACTAATAAAACTTAAAATTACTCTGCAGTTAGTTTCAAGACATGATTATCCAGCCAGTGTTTTAATCTATAATGCATGTGGGTTTTTATAAACTTAGACCTCTTGTTGATTCTATTAGCTGAGTTGCATTTAGCAGAATAACAGAATAATGATACGTGTTCCCGGCTGCCCATGGTAACCTGTTTTGGGCAAATCTGTCAACATAACAGGGCGAATTTGTCAAGGCACACTGCCGCTGGCAGGCCAGGCCTTCACCCGCAGGGGTCTAATGACTGTGGGGGCAGGATAATCACCATCACAGCATGGCGATGGCCATGAAATACTGTGACCATGAGCTACATTGGTTATAGTCAGTCAGAAGCAGAACTTTGCTGCACCTGGAATGTGGACTTCTTCACTCTACAATACATGAGTGTGGAAGTGAGAAAGAAATTACAAGCTATTATATAACAATGCAATCAGTATTAATGTTGCTAGTAAGCAGGCATATAATGCAAATTTGACCTTTAAATGAGCACTGTGGGAGTTTAATAAATGTTGACTTAGTGCTGTGTAAAGTCAAGGGTCCTCCAGCTGATTATATTGATTAGATTACCCGGATTTCTTCCACTGTTGGGTAACACTATTTGAATTCATAAGCTGTACTGATGTTACGTCATTAATGGACAGGAGTAATGGAATGACAGCTTGTCTGCTATTGTACTTATGGATACGTAAAATGTTACAGATTTGATAATCCATATTTAAGCTCAACAAGGTTAAATCTGTGCATATATACAGTGGTACCTCGGTATATCGTTCCAGAAGACTTGAGACCTGAAACTGATGAGTAAAGAGCAAATTTTTCCCATCAGGAATAATGCAAATAGAATGAACCCTTTCTAAACCCCCAGAAAATCCCCCCTGTCTAAGGCATTATCAGCATTAATGGAGTTGTATTGTACAGGTGCTCCCTAATTTATGAAGGGGATATGTTCAACAAATCCATCATAAGTTAAATGAATCATGAACTGAGGAGTTTAACGAGTGTATGGTATCATAGCGGAGCCAATGGTCAGTAATAAGTTAATGTATAAAACATATACATTAACCTACAGTTGGCCAAAATTATTAACCCAAAGCTTTATAATAGTGTTAAAAAAATCTCAGGAATTTAGTGAGTAATGGATTGAAAGTGAAAAGTAAAAATACTTACTTTATTGGTGAACTCCGGGTGCAAGCATAGCCACTAATGCTAACTGCAGCCTGTGTTCTGAAGAATTCAGTTCCTGTTTCCCTTTAGGTTGGCAGTCAATACAACCCATTTTAAGACACATGGAGATTTCTTTGCACTTAGAATACAGTACTGTAGATGTAAAAATAAAGAGAAACACTATGGAAATACCAGAGATCTTCACTGAGAAAGTACTAATCTGAATCATGAATCAAGTTTTAGCTGAAACGACTCATGCAACTTTAAGCAAGTTTGCCAAATTCGACGAGTTTCGAGATGGTCGAGAACCGAGATACCACTGCACTTAAACACCCAAAAAATAAAGCTATGACTCAGAAAGGTCGGACTGCTGCAAAACTCAGCATGCAGTTTTGTCACAGGCAGATACATAAATGATTATTGTCTGACTAGACACTGGTCTTGCCACAATAGGGTGTACTTTTGGGTAGTGTACCTCTTGGTGAGAGATCGTTGAGTGCTAGAGATGCCTCTACAACACTCCAGGACATTTTGCTCAGAGCTATATATATATATATATATATATATATATATATCTATATATATATATATATATATATATATATATATCTCTATATGTGTGTGTGTGTTGTATGTGTGGTGTGTGTGTGTGTGTGTGTGTGTGTGTATAGATAGGTATTTTACATGTTTACATGTTCCCCCTTTTGCTCTAATTGCTGTAGTAACGCCGCATACTTGAGCTTGTTGTGTATGATCACACTTCCTGCCGATGACTACAATTCCCATGTGTCTGTGGGAGATTGCCTGACCATCACGACACTCATTTCTACCGATCAATGAATCCCCCAAGTTCTACTTAGTTGCACCAGCATCTGATAAATGCCCTTATATAATGGGACTATTTCTCTGAACTCATTGCGAAGTATTGGCATTGTTCTTACTGTGCATACCAAACATTTCTATATTATTGTTTATTCGTGTTTCGACCTGTTTTTGGCGTTTTGGCCTGTGTACTTAGATTCTGCCTCTTATTTTGGCTTATTACTTGGTTTTGATCGACTCTCTGCTCTGACCCTGCTCTGTTTGCTCTTCTGTGCTTTCATGTCCTGTTTATTGCATCTGGCATTAAAGCGTTTATTTTTTGTTTTAAATCATCATCATCAGCTGTATGTCTGCTTGGATCTTTGGACGTTGCACAATATTTCACAATATTCCAAAGGGCATCTTAAGTTACTGAATACTTGGATTTCTTTGTCTTAAAGTACCCCCATACATGCTTGATAGGCATTTAGATTAGGTGAAAGTTTTGGAGAGTGTTTTGGATCATTAACAAAAGGATCCAACATGCATTTTCCCATGTGCTCTGATGGCTGGCCTCCACAGTGTATATACAGTGGAGTATTTCTTGTATGTATATGTAGTATTTCTTTAAAAATAAAGCATGTCTGGCTGTTTAATATCAAACCAAAGCCACTAAAACTCCAGCTAAAGTTCCTCAGAGTCCCTCACTGCTATAGAAAATGACCTCTCTGTAAACACACCCTCTGTAAACGTACATGGGAGAGCCTATTTAGCTTTGAGCTTTTAGTTAGATTTTGTTTATTGTTCTGGCCTCTATTAGCTAAATTAGGTTTTTTGAGTATCACAGAAGGCAATTTCCCATTAAATGTATCCCATTTTCAAAAGCAATTTTCCAAAATCTCATTATAAATCTAATACTGATACTTCACGAAAAGATTGGAAGTAAATAAACTGCACCCATTAGCTTGTTGGTTTTGTGTTTGGTCTGCACTCCTCGTGGATTTGCTTTTATGCCATCTTTATTTAACTTTGGAGAATGGTTGTTAAGTTTTATAGGTGTTCATTTGGGTTTACTTTGGTTCGTCGCAAATGTTCGGGGCAGATGGAGCTTCATAGAGGACTTTATGTATCCATTGGTGTGTCCGACGTACTTAATGTTCTTTAGCTCTCAAGCAGATCCGAGTTATTAACATCTGCCCTATTCATTTTGTCATCCCTCTTCTTGTTCCACTGCTAAACAGGAGGCCATGCTTAATTAGGACTCTGGGTTTCTTGCTAATGAATGCAGATTAGCTTGTGTTAGCAATGGCAGAACGAGAGCTACTCCCCTCAGATTAATCATCCTTATTACAGAGAGGTGGGGAAGCAAAAGTAAATCATCTTACCACCTCTGGTCTCTGGATGCATGAGAATTGAGTTTAAAAAACAATGCAGATTTAATGCACCCCTTACCCACAGTGTGTCAAATGAAGACCCAAAGTCCTTATTCTCCTCAGTTTCCATCTTCTATTCCTCCCCTACCTCCATATTTCACTCGTTCTCTCACATCCCCTCTTACTCTTATATAGGTATGCACCATTTAATGACCTCATTACGCTCTGTGAAACAGGTCATTGATTGACGTTGATTGGTTGTTGACCAGACAAACCATAGTCACATGGTCTTTTAGGCTACTGTAATGTAAATAGTAATGGGTATTTTCAAAAGAGAACTGCGTGCAAACGATAGGTAAATGTGTAGAACCAAATTATCAATGATAGAATATAAAGTAAAATAAACAAAGCTTTCTGACTGCACACAACAAAGAGGGAATGAGTCCATTGAATAAACACTAATTTCCAGAACAGGCAATGCAGTATCACCTTATAAACACTTTAAACTTTAAAGTAGTAGGAAGACATAGCGGTCAAATGACCGGCGCTCATGCACGTAATGTAAGAAAACGCATGCAAAACTTTTTTTATTTTTTTTATTTTTTTTTTATTTGACCGGCTGTTAATGGCTACAATGTTCAGAATTAGACAGATTTTTATTTCCTGTTATAATTTATTAGAACTGTCAAGACCTCTGTTGTTAAAGCGAACAGACATTGATCGGCATGTCATTAATGACGCTTACTTGTGTAGCCAAAGGTTTTTGGACACCTATTTAGTGATCTCACCATGTTAGAGGGCCATAATGTTAAATAAACATTCATGGATTCTCCACAGGTAAATACTGGCAGTAAGCTCAATTATAATAATCTATAATGGAATGTAAAAATCTATCTTTTAACACTGGATGTTGCTGCCATAAATAGCTGATGTATTTTTGCTGCCATAAATATTATTTATGTCATACTTTGATGTTTTGGTTATATTTTATGATTTATTTTCATGAATATTGATTTGCTTGCATTAACTACGCGCATAAGTAGGAAGTACATTACAATCTGTGGACACTTTTAGGTCACAGACACAAGCAGAGGCGTGAAATGGAAAAGTTTGTACTCTAACACCGCAAGTGTTGAGTGCTGGTCATTTGACTGCTGTGACTTCCTACTTGTATCTCCGTGCTGGATTTACCTACTTAAAGGTTTAAAGTGTTTCAAAGGTGATACTGCATTGCCTGTTCTGGAATTGAGTGTTTCTTCAAGTGGACTCTTTCCCTCTTGGTTGTGTGCAGCCAGTGAGGTGTTTATTTATGTCTATATCCTACCGTGTGTGTTTATGTTTTGGTTCTACTGTGTGTGTGTGTGTGTGTGTGTGTGTGTGTGTGTGTGTGTGCGTGCTTGTAACTGAAGAACCACAGTGTTGTGCATTTCCCGATATATATAAAAAACAGTTCAGGGTTCAGATGCTGTGTAGATGGCAGCGTTCCACTCGTGCTTTCAGTGGTATCTCTGACACATTTATGTATCATTTGCATGCAAGTTTCTTGCGAAAATTCCCTGTATATTTACATCACAGTAGCCTAAAAAGACTGCGTGACTATGGTTTGAGGTGTCTTGCCCAGGGTGTATTTCACCATACACTTAGCACATCTGGTACAGGCTGCCAACCCAACAAGCCTCTGACCAAGATAAATGGAGCAGTTACTGAAGACGTGAATGAATGAATGCCTTGGAAAAAAAAACATGATTATTATTAGGTGAGTCTGTGTGTTCTTTTCACTCTGTATTCTGTATTTCTCCTTGCTATCCTCCCATGTCACAGCTCACATGTCTGAGCTGAAAAGGCTGGTCAGTTCTCATTAATATTCCTCTCACTGCACTGCGGCTGCTGTAGCTCTCAGATCAGGGACGGTGATGAGCTTCTGGCTTTGAGCGTCTCACATCTAAAGGGCTTGACTCACCATTATGAATAAAATCAGCACTCATAGACTAAGATCAAATGGTCTAAATGCTTCATTCAGCACAGAAGGGGGATAGGTTTGAGCAAGAGGCAAAATCTGAGTCATGCTACGCGATCCTCTTGTGAAGCGAGAACACTGCTCAGTGTGAGGTCTATTCAAAGACCGACAGCTTTGGAGTATGCTAAAAGTTACACCATGTGGCCAAAACATGCACACCCATTCGAAAGAGTGATCTCTGACAGATTCATAACATGAAGCATACATGTGTGGAATCTCCATAAGCTAAGGCTGGTTTTAGAATGGATCGTCCACACAGGCACGTTCCAAAGTCTATTCTAAGAAAAGTGAAGGGTGTTGACAAAAAAGGGGGAGATTCTCCATACAAATAAGTGTTTTTGAGAATAATCTGTGTGCAGTTCAGGAGCATTAATGAAGTAATTTCAAACAGGTGATGTCCTGATTTGGTACAAAAGCAGTGTCCAGGAAAGACTGAGTATGTCAACGAATGCATGAGAAAATTATTAATATGTTTAAAACAGTGTTCCTCAAAAAAAGATTGTAAGGGATTTACATATATCTCCCTCTACAGTACATAATATAATTAAACGATTCAAGGAATTTCAGTGTGTAAAGGGCAAGGGCTCATATCTGTACTGAACATCTGTGATCTAAAACCCCTCAGACAGCACTGCATCATGAACCATCGTTCGTCAATAGCTGATAGAACCACATGGACAAGGGATTACTTTATCAAGCTCTACAATACAGAGTTACTTTCACAAATGCCATTTAAAACATTACTGTGCAAAAAAAAAGCCTTATGTTGACCATGTCCAGAAGTGGCATTGATTCTGTGGGCTCAGAGGCATGTGGGATGGACCATCACACTAAATCACTAAATCACTTGGTATCCTCTGTGCCAAAACATCTTAAGTGTTGTGAAATGGAATGGCAAGATTACAAAGTGGACTGATGTATGCAGGAACAGATGTTGATCAACAAATGAAACGAACCAGACAAAACATTAAATATCTTGTCTCCAATGAATTAAAAGTCATTTTAAATATAAGAAACACTGCTATTTTTTCCATACAGTCTCAACTTTTTTTGATTTGGGGTTCTAGGTCATTCCTTCCTGGACTGACGGACCTTCCATTTAGCCTCCTCAACAATCATCCTGCTGACTCTGAGAATCCACAACATTTATTATACTCCCCTAATATGTGTTACTACTCAGAAACAATTATCTGCAGGCATGAGCAAAACTGTATACCTGTATTTAATTACAGTATCTGAATGCTAATTATTAGAAGCAGCAGAGATTCTCCTTAGCAATCATTATCTGAAGAGTTGGAATCACATTAACACTGCTAAGCGGTACAATAGATTGGAGACGACACACACTCTAGCATACACTTAGCAGCTTTAACCCCCTGCTAGGGCATATGATTTGAATGCCTCGCAGCACGGTGCTAGAATGCTAATTGTAGATTTAATAGCTTAAAGCATCCTTAGCCTGTCGGGTCAACTCTTTCAGAAAGAAGTTAACATCCGGTTGGTTGCATTCTGTGTTTTTTTTTTTTTTTTGTCTCTTTTTAATATTTCTCTATTGCAACGTGTACAAATCCAAACATAAAATAATTGAAGAGCAAAGGAAATAGAGAAGAGAAGGATGTCTTGGAGGTGTCATGGGTCGCCTTTTCTCAAAACCTATCATTATCACCTGTTATTTTCTCCTTTCAGATTAATGTTAGGGGTGCAATACTAGATAATGGTTGATTATGTATCACCTAAGTCTGCTCCCCAACTTTGATCGTTTAGTTTTACTCTCTCAGTTTCTAGACTTTTCTGCTCACCTTCTTGGTTTTCACTTCACTTTTATCTTTTGTCATATATATACACACATACATACATACATACATACATACATACATACACACATACACGCACACACTTTTTTTTTTTTTCATTTGAGTGTTTTCTGTTTCTTTTGTCTTTTTCTTTCAGACAGACAGACCATCAAATCATTTTACTGGCAGCATCTCATAAAAAGAAAGCATGCTGATGGTGGACAACTGTCAGCCAGGTGCAGCTTATCAAGACTAAGTGCAGTCTGTTAATGCTTTGTTTATTTAACCAGTTCTTTATGGTGGCGACGGCCAGAGATGAAAGACAGATTTTTATTTCTTTTTATAATTTTTATAATTGTTAAGACCCCAGTCGTTAAAGTGAACTGACATAATAAAAACTAAAAAGCCCTTGACTTGACTCTTCTTTCTTTATTTTGGGTGCAGCCCACAGTACAAAATGGTGAGACCAAACACAAAATGGAGTTCTCAATACAAAACTCGTCCAAGATCAAATAAAATCCCTTTCTTTACTCTGAGAGCAAACTTAGACTTACAGTGGTTCTTGAAAGTTTGTGAACCCTTTAGAATTTTCTAGATTTCTGCATAAATATGTATATATACCTAAAACATCATAAAAGTACTAAAAGTAGATAAAGAGAACTCAGTTAAACAAAATGAGACAAAACTATTATTCTTGGTCATTTATTTATTGAGGAAAATGATCCAATATTACATATTAGTGAGTGGCAAAAGTATGTGACCCTTTGCTTTCAGTATCTGGTGTGACCCCCTGTGCAGCAATAACTGCAGCTAAACGTTTCCTGTAGCTGTTGATCAGTCCTGCACACCAGCTTGGAGGAATTTTAGCACATTCCTTGGTAGAACGGCTTGTGTGCTTAGGGTCGTTGTCTTGCTGCATGACCCACCTTCTCTTGAGATTCAGTGACCTTTTGAATTCTCTGATATCATTCACAATTCAATGTTCCGTCAATGATAGCAAGCCGTCCTGCCCAGATGCAGCAAAACAGGCCCAAACTATGATACTACCACCACCATGTTTCACAGATGGGATAAGGTTCTTATGCTGGAATGCAGGGTTTTCCTTTCTCCAAACATAACGCTTTTCTTTTAAGCCAAAAAGTTCTATTTTGGTCTCATCTGTCCACAAAACATTCTTGCAATAGCCTTCTGGCTCGTCCACATGATCTTTAGCAAACTGCAGACGAGCAGCAATGTTCTTTTTGAGAGCAGTGGCTTTCTCCTTGCAACCCTGCCATGCACAACATTGGTTGTTCAGTGTTCTTCTGATGGTGGACTCATGAACATTAACATTAGTCAATGTGGGAGAGGCCTTCAGTTTGCTTAGAAGTTACCCTGAAGTCCTTTGTGACCCTCACCAGGGTATTACAATAACGCCTTGCTCTTGGAGTGATCTTTGTTGGGTCGACCACTCCTGGAGAGGGTAACAATGCTTCTTGAATTTTCCTCCATTTGTACACAATCTGTCTGACTGTGGATTGATGGAGTCCAAACTCTTTAGAGATGGTTTTTGTAACCTTTTTCCAGCTTGATGAGCATCAACAACTCTTTTTCTGAGCTCCTCAGAAATCTCCTTTGTTCGTGCCATGATGATACACTTCCACAAACATGTGTTGTGAAGAGCAGACTTTGATAGATCCCTGTTCTTTAATAAAACAGGGTGCCCCCACTCACACCTGATTGGCATCCCATTGATTGAAACACCACCAGACTCTAATTTTCACTGTCAAATAACTGCTAATCCTAGAGGGTCACATCTTTTGCCACTCACTAATATGTAATATTGGATCATTTTCCTCAATAAAATAAATTACCAAGTATAATATTTTTGTCTAATTTGTTTAACTGGGTTCTCTTTATCTACTTTTAGGACTTGTGTGAAAATCTGATGATGTTTTAGGTCATATTTATGCAGAAATATAGAAAATTCTAAAGGGTTCACAAACTTTCAAGCACCACTGTATCTTATTTAATTAAAACTGAATACTTTTCTTTTACTTTCTCCAGTTCACCCCTAAAATATCTGCGCTACTTTCTTCAGCTTAACTTAGATCTGCTCCTTACTGTTGACTTTCACTCTTCCACGGTTCTTTCAGCTTTATATCTAACCTTTTCAATTATCTGTTCGCTTCAGTGAAACTCCCACTCTTGATTTGCAGTTTCAGTTTCTTACTTCTTATAAGGTTCACTTTCAGTAAAAAAAAAAAAAGAAAAAAAATCTTTTCTAATTTTGGATATATAACCATACCACACTTTTGCTGGTTTCTGGCCTCTTTAATTAAAGGCTCACCAGTGTTGCTGCCTTCTTTCAGTGCAAAGTAACTTAAGCCTGCTTGAAAAGTTGTTAAATGTCACTAGATATAATGTGCTAATTTATATAATTTTGACATTATCATAACATGGTTGTGCTGCGTAGTGTTGGATTGTATCAGTTACGTTTTCTCTTACTCTTCTGGTTCTACTTCTTAGCTGTTGTAACCTTACTTTATCTCTTTCCTTTCATTCTGCCCCACTACTTTGGACCTTTATACTTCTTGCTCACTCTGTTTTCTAGACTGTTCTGCTGGCCTTCTGTTTTCTCTTTAGCATTCTTTGCTTTCTTCCACTAATCTTTTGTCACAAATCTTCTCTCTTCTCAAGACCTTTCCTGGATCAATATTCTTGGTTTATTTTCATAAATATGTCTTTTTTTTCTTTATTTCTTTTTTTGTGTGTGTTTTCTTTTGTCTTTGTCTTTCACAGACACACAGACCATCAAACCATTTACCGGCAGCATCTAATATAAAGAAACCATGCTGATGCTGGCTTTTGGCCAGCTGTCAGCCACGTGCATCTCATCAAGACAGTCTGTTAATGCTGCATGAATTAAATGCAGACTGACTCATTGCATTGGCACACACTGGCTAGATCCAACAAACTAAATAACCTACCAATGTCATCCTGAAGTCTTTCTTCATATAATAAGTTATGTTAAATGAATAAATTGGTAGCACTTTGAATAAGCACAGCTGATGAAGGGCCTCTGTCTGAAATGTCCTGTTCCTCTGGAAATTGTGTACTTCTCTACAATTTTGATCATCTTTACAGCTCCTACTAGTGTCCAAAGTACACTGCAGTTACCTAATGGAATGCTTTATTTGGATCGAATATGTTAAATATGATTTCTATGCATAATAAAATGCAATTTATGCAGCCTTCCCTATTTCAGGCTCTCACATACAATATTGTGAGATCTAAAACATACCCAGCAGCACTGGCTGTAGGCTCTCAAATCTCTGTCTGCTGCCATGGAGGTGTTTTTGGGATTAAATGTGTACAGAATTTGTCCCCTGATAATCCTGGCTCATTGCTGATACCTGAACCTGGCTAACGAGAGCCGTGTGGGTAATGGATCTTTTGTCCTTTGCTCTTTGTTTTGTCATTCAGCTTTGTGTAATTATGTTAAAGGCAGGAGGCTGTAGAGACTTTCTGTACCTTTTGTACCTTGCCAGCTGTCTGTACCTATGTTATTATGAGAACAGCATGCCAGAAAGATTTTTTTTTCTGTCCACTTTATACCCAGCATGCCATTTAGCTTTTGTCTATCTTTCATGTTTGATTATACCTTCACAGAAAAAAATCTACCGAGGAAGTCAAATGCCTTAGATATTTGACAGAAATGGAGGTACAACACAGAGTTAAGGTCATAAAAACAGGAGCAAACTGCACAATAATGATGAGTAGAATGGACCTTCATGCAAACTTTCAAGTCAGAACAAACACGCCTACGTATATTCGTATGTACAGTGGTACCTCGGTTTTTGACCACCTTGGTTCTCGATGGTTGCTTGGTACTCTGCGCACTTGCTTAAACTTGTATGAGTCGAGCTGTGTGAGTCATTTCACCCAAAACTCGATTCACGATTCAGTACTCAGTGATCCTGATTCACGATAGCTCTCACTCAGTGCAGATCTCCACTGTGTTCTTTGTGTGTTTTTCTTTATTAGTACATCTACAGTACTGTATCCTTAGTGTCAATAATCCCCATGGGTACTAAAAATTTTGTTTATTAGAGCCAACTGAAAGCAAAACAAGAACTGAATCCTGCAAGTCAAGTCAAGTCAGATTTACTTATATAGCGCTTTTTACAATGGAGCATTGTCTCAAAGCAACTTTACAAGTTTAGATTATCTCCTAATAACTACGTCCAATCCCAAATTGAGCAAGCCTAGGGCGACAGTGGCAAGG